>PVJI01000578.1:0-155965 GCA_004026765.1 Micronycteris hirsuta
CAGATAAAGAGCACCATGTTAGGACTTCAGACAAATTAAGTGCAGAGGAAAATGGCAAGAGTTATAGCAACTAAGTCCAAAGAAGCTAGTAGAAATAAGCATAGCAAAACTTGGTATCCGTAAATATATATTATATTTAATTATATAATTATTATATAATTATATTTAGATAGTGTTTCAGATATAACTGAAGATACTTTCACAGACATTATCTCACTTTATCATTACAAAAGCTCATTGGAGTATAGATATTATGACAGTCCCTAATTTTATCAGTAGGAAATTAGGGCTCAGAGACATTCAGAGACTTGTTCTACATCACGTAGTGAAAGAGTGGGAGAGTAAAGACTTCCACCCGAGTCTTCCAGCTCCCACTGTGATTTGTCACAGACGTCTCCCTGTCAGGACCAGGCTTTCCTGCAAAAGCCTGTGGGTGTCATCCTCAGAGGGGCATTATCACACTGATCTTTTCGGGCCACACTCTGGGGACACAACACCAATAATCCCTACTAAGTAGCCAACGTTCATGATTGATGCAGGTCAAAGTTCCCAAGTTAAGTAAACTTCACTAAATTTCTACTGGAAATAATCCACCTCCCAACTTTGTAAATCTAAATTTTATTCTAGAGGGTAAAATTATACATATTAATAAAATCTTAACACCTCAAATTGTATATTTTTATATATGGGGCATGGAAATTTAAGCTGCTTAAATTATGTATAACAATGTAGTGTATACTGCGAGAGTTGGACAGGTTAATATAAAATATTATTAATTTTAACGTATGGTAGTTCAGGTCAGAACAATTTGGTTTGAAGAATCTACAACAAAGAAATAGGTCACATCACGTCTCTCATTGAATGTGATGAGGCTCCAGCTAGTTTAGCCCACTTTACTGCTAAATTTAATGACGAAAAACTTTCTTTTTTCCTCTTTTTAATCCTCACCCAAGGACATGTTTAGTGATTTTAGAGAGAGGGGAAGGGAGGGAGGAAGGGAAGGAGGGAGAGAGAGAGAGAGAGAAACATAGACTTGAGAGAGAGAGAGAGAGACATTGATTTGCTGCCTTTTGTAGAGAGACACATCGATTGTTTTTCCTACACACATCAACCCGGGACCGAACCTGCAACCTAGGCATGTGCCCTGACTGGGAATCAAACCTGCGACCTTTCCATTTGCAGGATGATGCCCAACCAACTGAGCTACACTGGCCAGAGCATGAAAAACTTCTTAAAAAGCTAATAGTGTTCCCATTTTCTTTTGGCCTCTGCTAAAACTGTTGTTAACAATTCTGTTTTTTTAAAATTCTGTGGAAAAGATAATCTAAATTGTTTAGTTGGCATTTGCCTTTAGAGAGAAAGCCTGGGTGTATTTTACAAAGTGGACATATCTCATTTTCAAAAATTACAATACTGTATTTTAATGAATGGGCACCTCCCTTAAGAGGAACGGTATTTCCAGTAGAATTTTTTAATGTATTTTTGGAATTCTCAAGGTAGTATATATGTATCAGAATGTTAGAGCTGGAAACCCATGGAGATGATTTAGTCAAATTCCATCATTTTACTGATGTGTGGGTCAGAGAGTGGAAGGGATTCCACCAAGACAACCCTGCTTGCTGGGGGCAGCAGTGTGACCAGAACCCACAGCCCGGACCACTAGTCCAACGCTCTAGAATCATTTTCTCTTGCTACAGTTCTAATAGGCTGCTGGCTTTTTTCTTTTTCTTCTTTTTTTTTTGGTTATTGCTGTACATGCCATTGTAACCTGAAGAAGAAAAAGCTACCCTCAAAGTATCTCCTCCTTTGTTCCTTTCCTCTTTTTACCCTAAAATCAAATCTTTATGAGGAAACTGAGTCGATTTTGCCCTGGATCTGTGATAGCACCATCTCTCTTGACCAGTCATCGGCAGTTTTGGTGCACATCTGGCATGGACACAGTGGACAGCATCCTCAGGCTAGGAAGCATGGGGCTTGGGTTTTGTCTGTGGCAGACGGCGAACTTGCGCTACTGGGTATGTGTCCCACAGCACACTCAGTCTTTTCTTTCTTCTTCTTCTTCTTCTTTTTTTTTGTCATCAAAACAAGTAGCTCTTCTCAGACACCTTAATACACAATTAGGTTTGTCTGTTTACACTTGGGAGACAGAGGGCTTCGTGTCCCACAGACATGCAAGGAGTCTGGGAGCAGCCACAAACAGATGTTGAAAATGTCTATTTGTGGCAAGTTTATTACTATAGCACCAGGAATAAACATTGAGGATACAACCCCTCTGGAGGGGTGGGTGTATGTATTGAGAGGGGAATGGTATTGAGCAGACTAGAAAGTGAAAGAAGGGCCTTTTTTTTTTTTTTTTTTTTTTCATTTGCTCTAGTATTTGTTTATTTCCCTCAACAAGGAAAATCTCACTATTTGGCTTTGGCTGTTTGAAGGCTTTTGCCAAATGCTTAACAATCTGTAGGGTTTGATTTCTCTCAAAAAATCACTTTGAGAACAAGGCTCTATGTAACTAAGATGTGTTTGTTTTTGTTTAAATTACTCAGAAAAGAAATCATCTCTTGTCCATTGTTAAGAGAGGTTTCAATCAAAGGAAAATTCTACATATTCTAAAATATACAAACAGTTCTTTGAAATGGATGCCAAATCAAACTCAAAAAGGGACATTTTTCTTGCAGAAGTTTTGAGTTAATTCTGTATGCGAGGCCTGAGTGGAAAAACTCTGAGACTGTCAGAGGAACAGGTCACCATGACACTGCGTTGGGACCCGGAAGTTACAAAGGCAGAATTGTCACAAGAGAGAACGAAGACTCCTGTACATGGTTTTAGGTTACATTCTAGCAAGATAGAAAAAGAAATTCTTTTCAAAGTGAGTCATTTTTTCAGTTCCGTGAAAGGTAGTAAGTAGATTGGTTTCTGATGTTATTGGATCTAAACTTCTGATGTGAGAAGGCATGCCTGTCATCGCGGTCTTAAAAATTCAATTGAAATGTCCCCTGTTGTTAAAGAAGTAACCTCCCTTCCCCATCTGAGTTTCTCTTAGGGTGCAAAGTAGGAGATGTTAAGGAGGCAAATCTAGAGGGGAAAAGGGACACAAGTCAGGAAACCCAGCAGTTGACTTTCGGCTCTGCCACTCATCGGCCGAGTCCGTGAGACATTCCTTCTTTCTTTGCCCGGCTTCATCATGAGCTGGTGGCTGTCATGCCTACCTCACAGGTTTGTTTTTTTTTAAGACAAAACCAGATGTATGCAAAAACAGCAACAGCTAAAAAACAGTATGTAAATATGAGACTTTTAAAATTCAGTTATTATTTTTAAGAGCCACTGTCAGTTTGGGACAGAATAGTTTGCTTGGGATTGAAAAAGCTAGAAAAAAGTTTTGTTCTTATCATAATGGAATAAACCAGAGAAGAGGTTAGAATAAGGGATGTACCCCAAAACTGGTGATCAGAGCAGAGCTGTGGATCTAGAAGTAAGTTCAGTCCTTTAGGTCCAGGTAAACACAGGTGTAGTAGGTCAGGAAAGGCAGTTAGCTAAGTAAAGGTGGGCAGGAAGAAATCAGAGACAAGCGTTAGGTCAAACCTGGTATACCATCCCTTTTTCCTCGTGCAATCACTTAAGTACTTTCTGTATGTCACTCTGAGAGAGGCTATAATGCATTCAAAGATAAGTAGAACAGAGTTTCTGTTCTCAAGGAATTTACAGGCTAGGAGAAGTGGTAAGGTGATTGTAGCTTCTCTGCGTATGTGTGTCTCTGAGAGGTACAAATGAAGAACTAAGTGCAGAGGAAGGAGAGGTTACTATGCACTAAAGCAAGAACTTGAGGAGACTCTCTACAGCAGAGTGAGGTAGATTTTTAAAGGCTGCTTAGAATTTCAAGGGACTGAGAAAGGGCGGGGTCGGGGTGCCAAGGGCTGAGAGAATACAAACCACAAAGGCGTGAAGGTGGGAAATGGAGGGTGGCACAGAAAACGGAAAAGGGTCCGGTTTGACTGGACTGTAGGGTTCAAGAAGGGATGGAGTGAGAGACAAGACTGGAAAGATAAGTTGGGACAAGATTGTTATTCCAGCAAACATCTGTTGAATGCCTGATAAGAGATCTAGAAATGTGCACATACCTGAAAAAGATGTGACATGAAGTCACAGAACAGGTAGACAGTCATATACAAGGAAATTCTGAGCAACCAGAAAGCTGGACAAGAGAAAGATTCAGGAACCCTCATAAGCTACCTGGGCAGAAGATACATCCCACAAACAAACGTGGACAGTGATTCTAAGGCAGCCTTCTGTCAGAACCAAGAAGCCTCTTATATTTTCCTCTTGGGACAAGAACCATTCCCAGGGCATGATCAGCCCAGGCCTGCAGTGGGGAGCAGGTAAGTGGGTGCATCTGACTGTAGAGGGAGAAAGGGCGAAGACAAGGAGTAGGTGCTGGCAGGGTCCAGAAGGAAGCTGAAGCCTGTGACTTTGATCCTAGATCAATGTGGATTGTGTTAGGACTGGGTTAGCCATACCTCCCTGATCTGATTTAGAGAGACAACAGCATTTTGGTAATCTGGTTCAAGTTCTGGGTCTTGGGGCATTGGGTTGTTTGAGTCACATGCTTTAAGGTCCAGGATGGTCTCAGGGCTGTTGGATCACACCAGGGAATTAAAACTTTTGAGGGGGAATTATTGGGTTGGCCAAAAAGTCCATTATGTTTTTTCCATATGAAGGCTTTAGTATGCTTAGTTGTCTTTAATTTCATTCAAAACAGTTTTGTTAGATTGTATTGTGACAGCTGTCATATCGGTGTACATTTTTTTTAAAAAAACATAAAAATTGGTGGTTTTGTGCTGCCATTTTAATATTGAAGATAGAAGATACACAACATTTTTGGTTTATTATGCTTTTTATTTCCAGAAAGGTAACAGTGCTACTGAAATGTAAAAATGATTTGTGCAGTGTATTGAGAAGGTGCTGTGACTGACTGAACGTGTTAAAAGTGGTTTGCGATGTTTCTCAGTACTATGACATTTTGGCCAAATAATTCTTTGCTGTCTTACTCATTTGAAGATGCTTAGCAGCACCCCTGGCCTCTACCCACTAGAAGCCAATAGCAGGAGAAAGCTGACATCCTCAAACTATCCAAACCAATAAAGTCATTGATGAAAATGAAAAATGTGTCTTTTATTTTACAGGAAAAAATAGTGGACTTTTGGCCAGCCCAATATATTTGAAAACCTGTCCCCAGAGCTTGTCAGGTTTTGAGTGGTAGAGCCTTGGGGGCAGCTGCTCTTGGAGCCGGCTCTTCCTTTTCCTGGGCCTCTCAGGATCGGTGCCCGGTGCAGTTACAGGGGGAGTGTGGGACTGGACCAGTGCTAGACAGAAGGAACAGACCTACTCCTGCTTTCAGGAGTGGCAAATTGAAGCTCCATCTGAAAACACGCGTGTGCGCATTCAGAGGCTGGTGGAATGTGGTCTTGTCTATGATGATTATTTGCTTCTTTTCCCACTGCAGCAGGCATATTTTATAGAAGAGTTTGACGGGGCCTGGAGCTGGATGTGTGGAGTTAATCAGGAATTTCAGGATTCTGATTCTCCTGTCTTTTCTAGCTTGGACCTGATCTTTTCAGTTTCCTTCTTCTCGGGCTCTACTAATTCAAATAGGACAAGTAGGAACAAGGAATGCCCTTTCAAAATGGGGGTGTAGTTTTGCCAGGTCACTTTCAACATTTGCTTGAGATCACTTAGCACATCAGTGGTAGACGGTATGAGAATTCCAGGGCTGAGTCAGGCAGGCAGATAGGTAAGTGGCACACATCAGCTTCCCCATTCCACATCCAGTCCATGTGTCCATCCCTAGGGCATTCTTTGAAAATTGATCAGAACCCTTTCATCGTTGCCCTCCAGGTAGACATGGCCAATGTTTTGGAATTTGCATGAAAATGCCACTGAATCTGACATCCTTGAGGAAACCAGCAGTTGAGCTCTCTAGGTCTGGGGCCCATCCAGGGCCACCATTTACTTGTCTGCAACCTTGAGGAAATCCTCCACTTCTTTGAGCCTATTTGTCACCTATAATGTTGGGTCAGTGACATTGTCTACCTCACAAGGCTGTGGTGAGGATTTAATGCCATAATGTGTAAGTAAGTGTTTCAATGACCCTCTGCGGACTGAAGCCATCGCATCTCAGTTGTTTGGTTAGCCACTTTCCTCTTAGTGAAACCTGTAACGCGGGCGGGCGGGATCCTGTGGGCGTTAAAACACTTACAGGAGTCCTGTGGCTGGAGCCGAGCAGAGACTGGTCTCTTAGGCACCAGCCAGCGCTGGTTCCCAGCCCGTCAGCACGCAGCCTCCAGTCAGAGCATTCCTAAACAATGGGTTTAGGCTTGCTCCCAAGCTTGAAAGAAACACTGCTCAGATTTTTCCACTGAAGAACCCCAAAGCACAGAGGAAACTCCACAGCCCCTTCACTGCTCCCGCCCTCCCAAATCTGTTGACATAGCCCCAAAGAACCCCGGCCCCTGCAAGGTGAGCATTTTCAAGTCTTAAGTTTTATCCTAAAATTCATGTGAATTCTACCCCATTATATGCCAGATTTTTGTTTGTAATATAAAAACAATGTTTTAACTCAGTAATATCATGTAAATATCCCTGTTTAAAACCCTTCCCCATTTATCCCCTTTCTGTATTTCATGCCCTCCCATCACCTAGGTTTCGCTGTCTGATATTAATGTATATAACATCTCAACCAGTTCATAAACTTCTGCTTTTAATATAATCTGAGTTACCACTAGCACAGGCCACAGGAAAATACCAGGCTGTCTCCTCTGCATTTGAGCTTTTTTGAAAGATTTACTTAAGAACAATTTATCATTTAGTTGCAATTTTTAAAATAATCTTAATTGGCCACATATGTTATCAAATAAGAGCTAGCCTCCGCCTCCCTCTGCATAGCCCCACCCCCCCAACAGGCGCATGCGCACCACACTCTGCCCATTGTCAGAAAATTCATCCACTCTAGGCAGATAGCATCCCAGGGTAGCCTCCTCCTGATTGAAGATAAGATTACTGATATTAAATCTGCTGTTTTTAGGAGAGATAGACTGTTGCTTTTAAACCTCTTTCCCTCTTTTTCCTAGTTCTTCCTCTCTCAATTGTGGCTCCATGTTTTGGTAGCCATAAGTCATTAGTGGTTTTTAATTTCTCTGAAACTGAAATAAGGTCTGAAAGGGTGGATTTGTCCCTTTTTTCCTCCTTTTTTCCTTTTTTTTTTCCTCTGGCTAATCGGAGGAACGCAACCACATCTGAAGCCACTTGGCTCATTATGAATTTCATGGAAACTGATTCTCTGAAAGTGTTTCCATATGTGTGTTCCCAATATATCCCATCCTCTCTAAATGGGAGCACAGACGTGTGCATGGCTGGAAATGGCTTCAGGATGTGACAGAGCGGTCATATGACCGCCACGGCACTGTGGGTGGCCTCTTCTGAAAGACACGGTGTCCTGGGTGCTGGCCTCCTTCCTGCAGCGGATCTGGTTTCAAAGACTATCCACCCTTCCTAGCCTTTAAAAAGTTCTTAATCAAGGCCTAGCAAGATCTCTCTCATTTTTCTCCGTTTCTCTCCCCACCCCCAACCCCTTGCTTGGTTCCTACCTTCTCTCTTACTCTCCTTCCCTACATGCCGCACACATACACTCACACGGCTTCTACCGCCTGCCTCCTTGCCCTTCACAAGGCGGAAATACATCATTCCAACAATATCCTCAAAATTTGGGTGAGTTTAAGGAATGGTTGAAGTTTCTGAAAATTGCCAGGTTGTTGGGATTTTTTTCCCTCTCTCTTTCCTTCAGCATAGCATACTTTCTTAGCCTTAGGATCAGCTGGTCTTTCAGAATTTGTGAGCATGCAGTGGAAAAGTACAATTCATTACAACATGGAAAATAAATATTTATACTGGATAGTTGAGGCACTTTTCCTCTCTTTTGCAAAACTATGGAGTTTGCTAGTCTGACCTTTCATTATCTTGAAAAATTAATTTCAAATTCTCACTTTGTCGGTTTCTTCTCCATTAGCCTGACCCCATTATATTTCTCTTATATAGCTATATTCTTCCAGTTATTATCTAATGACATTAAAAGTAAAACCAATTTAGTGATAGATACCTGACCATTTTAGTGTGAGGAGACAAATTCAGGGATATTAAGAAAATTAATGTGAAATCCCTTAAAACCTCAGTGTAGAAAATGCAAAGGAATGGTCTGCATATATCTAAGATTGATTTGGAGCAATGTTTACATAGCACTTCTGCTCGCTTCTTTCCTGTTGCCTGCTTTGAGACTATGCTAGTGATTTATTCACGTGGCCCAGTTTTTGGAAGCTCCTGTCTTTTCTCAGCACCATGCTAGGTCCTAGGGAGGGTCAAAAGGATCACAAGGTTCTTGTTATTAATTTGCTTTCCCTTTAGTTGGAAAATGAAAATACTTATCGAAAACCAATGACAGTTTCCTAAAGTGCACTGAGAGGTAAGAAGTACATCATAAATATTCAAGGTGTATATGGTAAAGAAAAGACGCTAAGGACTTGTGTGCCTGAGAAGTCGTTGTGCGTGTTGAGCTCCACAGACAGTGCTCGTTTACCTTGGTTTGGCAAAGAGAGGGGCCTGTGAGTCTGAGGAGAGCGTGGACAAAGCTCCTGGGCAGTGCTGAGCGTATGTCCTGCCATGAAGAGGGGGGTTCATACCAAGGGGTAGTGGGACATGACCTTGGTAAAGTAGAACAGAGGACTCGAATACCCAATAGCTTCCTCCTAATTTGTTGCCACTGTACTGCAGAGCCGCTCAGTCACGCCTTATGAAAGGTGGCTGGTCTGTGCTGGTCGGAGATGACACCCTCCAGTTTTAAGGCTCTGCCTCCTGTGTGGCCTGCAAAGGTAGCATGTGAGAAGATTTTCTTCTTCCAGGTGTGTTTTCATAGAATGCACATCTAAGGACACTCAAGGCACATCCTCCACCTTTTCCCGCTGCCACACTCGGTGAGAGCAGTGGAAGTAGAGTATACTTGGACTTGGGATAGAACCAAGTTTTAATCTTGTGATGTCACTCAGATCTTCTCTGTCTCCAAGCTCCCATTTCTTCATCTGCAAAGGTCATCTGTGGTTTTTGATGACTCTGACATACTGGCTCTGTATTCTAGTCTAGAAATTCAGACAGCCTGTGAGCTTTACTCTCTATTATCTTTACTACCTACTCCAAATGTTAAATAACAGGACTGTAATGGCAGCAGTTGCCCGGGGGTCCTAGGACAGGGGTGCTA
Source organism: Micronycteris hirsuta (assembly GCA_004026765.1). NCBI lineage: Eukaryota > Metazoa > Chordata > Mammalia > Chiroptera > Phyllostomidae > Micronycteris > Micronycteris hirsuta. The sequence goes on from PVJI01000578.1 coordinate 9,296, forward strand.
ACTAACCTGCCTGCAGGCCATGCGTTTCTGGCCTGGCCCCCTTTCTCCTTCTTTTCTTTTCCCCAGGGCTTCCCTGTGTAGACTTATACACAGATACTGGCTCTGAGGTGGTAAAACAGTGGTGTCTGTCTGTTCACTGGTGGCATCTGCCGGTTTCGGGCCCCTGCGGGAAACATGAGGTCAAGTGATCCTTGACCTTGGGAAGAATTGCGAACACTCTTTAAAGAGAATTTTACAGAATTGTGTAGGTATGGACTGGTATTTGAAATACGTTTCAGGTTCGAGGTCAACATTGCCTAGTGCTTATTATACTTATTTTTTGAATGTGCCAAAATATACCAGTTATGCAGAGTTCCAAATCCTTAATTTGTGGTCCTTGTTTATTCATTTATCCCTCCATCCATTCACCTATATTAAAAAAAAAAAAGCTCTTAGGGTATAGAAGGCTCTGAGTAGTATGAGAGGAAAATAAATCATGACCTTTACCATCCAAAGCTTACTTTACTGTTGAAGAGAATGGGCTAAGAAACAGCTAATAATTCAGTGAAGTATTGACAAAGAGCCCAAAAGAATGCTATGGGAAATAAACGTTATTGGAACAGGAGAGAAATTGGAAATTATATGGTAGAGCAGTTATGGAGGGGGCAGCCATTGTTGTAGAAGGGGAAGAAGATTCTTACAGGAGAGCAGCTCTGCAGAGATCTTGTGTATTATATGTTCCAATAGAAAGAATGCCATGAAGGGGTTAATAAAAAGCACTTGGACTTCACTGGAGATTTGTTGGAGCAATAACTCCTACCATTTAAAAGGCCCCAATGAAGCTTTGAAGTTCACACCTCATTGCTGAGAAGTGTGATGGCTTTTCATGATGTACATTTATGCCCTGGCATTAAAAAAAGTAGGACAAACGAGTCTAAATATGCCAGTGTGTGTCCCACCTGGACTTAGGCCTCTTTCCCTTGTCTCTGCCCAGCTTCCTCCTCGGCTGGGATTTGTGAATTCCACCACTCGTAGAGGAAGAGACATAGGTACTGTGATCTTTAGCTAACAGGCTGAACTGGCAAGTACCCAGTCTGTTGTTTTTAAACAATTACTATTTCCTTTCATTCTAGAGATCTCCTTGCTCATTTTCAAGTAATCGTTATTTGTTGAGGGCCTACTAAATGAGAAAATGTATGTTAAAGTACTAGGTGAAGGCGCCGAAGGAGAGGCAAACGAGGGTTGGACGGGTCTCTGCCCTCAACAGCTCCCCGTTTAGTTAGGAGCTCAGCTTGACCCCAGATCGCAGCAGCAGAAAGCAGTGTGTGCCGGATGCTGACTGGGGCATTGCAGGCCACGAGAATCAAAGGGCAGGGGTTCTCTTTACTTTAACTCTCTTGGTTTCACTTCTTTCTACCACATTTTCTTGCTCTGAAGACCCAAGAAACCTGAGTGGATAAAGAGAGGCTATTTTTCTTTTCCCCCCATAGACCTGGGTGGGAGGGGCAAGACTTTTGTGAAAGGCTTTTGCTGCCGCTGTATGAATGAGCAAGGTTTTTTGCACCTGCATTCGTGACCGCTCTATTCATTTGCAAGCTGTCTGACCACGGCCAGGGGTGCAGATAGCAGGTCTGGAATGAAATGCATCTGTAGGAAACCAGCAGGTCCTAAGGGAATCAAACCCTTGACCTTGGTCTCATTTACATTGTGTCATGAGCAACTGAACTAATTGCTCACTATTTAGTAGGTTAGATCAACAACAAGACCCAAAGAGTTCTTAATCCCAAAGACAGTAACTCTCACTGGGGCAACATGTAGGCACCGGAAGAGCCTACTGAAATATTTTTAGGCAAATTTACTTAGGCAAATAGGCTTTTAAGGCAGGAGATAGATCTATATATCTATATTTCTCTATCTATCTATCTATCTAAAATCTGTGATTGTGTCAACCAAATTCCTTCAAGGTAACTAAGATTGCAAAGAGGTCAGAAGGTCAGAAGTCAAGGAGGTGTGTCTAGTTTGTGGCTCAACCTCTCTTAAATGGCCTGATTTTGTACAGTAAATGGCACCGCTTCTCTAGGCCTCAGCTTTCCTATTTATTAACGGGTTAGATTAGCATTACCTAAACAGTAGATGAGGGGTTTGGATTTTCCCAGCAGAGCACCCCAACCAGCAGAGGAAGGTAAGTGGGTGCCTTAGGAGATCTGGAGGCATAGCCCAAAGCTTCACAAGTGCAAAATTTTGTTAAAGCCATTTTTTGTTTGTCTAAAAATTCACCCAATTGTTACATTTCCTCTATATCACATTCATGCTTGCTCTACCATGTACCCCGACTCCAAGTTGAGTAAAACCAGCCCATAGGGAAGATACACCATGGTTATCGTGGGCTTCGAGTAACTTCTGGCAGTACTGGGTTTGTTTCATTGGTGGGTTATAGGCAGGAGCTTCAAACAGTCTCTGGGGAGCTTGGAGGCACCAAGGCGCATCCCCGGGGCAGTTACTTAGCTTAGGTTTTACATTTATAAAATTAAATTGGGGGAATAGTACCTTTCAAACCCTCCAGGCTTTCATCTTGACCCTTTTAACAAATAGATATTACATTTTCTTTACTTTAGTTGATACAATATCTAGGTCTGTTTTTTAATCTGTGGTTGTGATGTGGTTAGTGACACAGGAATGAATAACTTAGGACGCAACATTAAAATAACCCTAGAAGGCGGTCTGAAAGAAAACCTCAGTTGTACAAAACAGAAATTAGAAGTATTAGATAGAACCCTATTCAATAAAATTTAATTATATCATTTGTTTCTGCAACAGTTAATATAAATAAATTGAAGGTAATAAATCGAGGAAGGAGTGTATGTTCTTTCCATTTCCCTATCAGATTGTTATGCAAGGCAGCGATTTTTTACCTTTTTCATTTCATGGCACACATGAACTAATTACTAAAATTCCGCAGCACACCACACCACACCAAAGAAGTTATATTTTTTGCTGATCTGACCAAAAAATAGGTATCATTTTGATTCATTCACACGAGACGGTTATTGTTGTGTTGGCTGTTGCCATTTTGTTTTTGAATTTGACAATCTAAAGGAAGCGAGGCCAGTGCCCCGACTGGACAGCAGGTGTCACAGGCCCTGCCGCGGCACACCCGTCAGAAGTCGCTGGCGTGAGGGGTCTCACGGGGCCCTGGAGCACGTCGTCAATATTCTCCCCACAGAACACAGTGCAGCATGTCGCAGAAACATTTCTTGTTAACACAAAATGACTGAGCAAATTCCAGAAAATTTTATATTTTGTAAGTTATAAAAATTACTGTGTAATTTCTTTAATGTTCGCATTAGGTAGCTCTCTTTGCCCAGACGGAGTTACTCCTCAAGATATTACAGTCTCAAATGACCAAAAGTGATTGGTCAAAATTCTGTAAACTTTGTGGAATTGTTGCATTGTTTTCTATAAACCACAACCAGAGCTCATTAATTGAAAAATGAATGTCAATTTGCATTAGCTGACATCTATAAACTAAAAAGGTACAGTGTCTCGGCATGTTATGGATAATAAAAACTAACAAAATGTATCAGGTAAAATAGAGAAGGTGGAGGGATCAATTCAAAACCATAGTGGAGTTTATTGGCAGGGCCCCACATAAAGGGTTTTAATGAGGCTTCTGCCTCAAAATAAGGGAAACCACATGGAATTTTAATTATGACTACAGTATATTTTAAGTACAAATACCCACGAGAAGCATCTTTTACATTGGCAAGCCTATCTGAGTGAGCTCTTTGCTCCTGTGGGGGGCAAACAGTGATGTTTTAAGTGTGACTTCTTTCCGTTTGAAATTGCTCACATTATTCTGGTTTCTTTCCCATGATCTGAGCATTGAACGTAATGTGTACAGAAGTGGCCCGCCTCTAACGATTAGCTCTGCCAACACAAGTTCACCTAGATGCGCGGCAATGAAAAGTCTGGCTGAGGAACATCTGTGGCCTCCATGTCGTGCCTGTACCCGTCAGGCAGTTCGTGCGCGTGGGGCGGGGAGCCGTTAAATCTCATCTGTTCCCATTTGCCACCCTGTCATAATCACTACCTCTAGAGTTTTAAACTTGAGCTTGTCAGTTGTATTTGGGAGGGGTTAGGTAGAGGCTAGTTGAGGATGGAAGAATTTGTAAAAAGCAGAGAGTAACTGCCCAGACTGTGTTAGTTTTGGTTTGTCATCTTGAAAGTGTTTGCTTCTGGTATTCGAAGCTGCTCGCTAGCTTTTCACCCTCTGTTTCTGGGCCTGTGGATTCCGGGAAAGGACTTAGAGCGGGTGGGAACTTCTCTGCCTCGCCCTCCCCTAAGGCTGTTGCTTCTCCTTCTGTCATGGAATTCAGGGTGATAGAACTTAGAGCTGGAAGGGAACTTAGAGCTCATCCCCCTCATTTTACAGATGATGACACTGCCACCTCTGACTTCTGCCTCTGGCCTTCCACTCTCAGTAAGAAGAGCCAGGCAGGTGAGACTTTTAACCATTGCTGGGCCGGGCTGGGTGGGGCTGTCTGATGGCTACTGTCTGATGGCTACTGTCCGACTTGTGGGAACAGCTTTTGTTAACTACACACTGCTTTTCAATAGTCACCTTTTATTATAAACCCATATCCTGGCACTTAGCCCTGGCTTTTTATGAAGATTATAGGCAGTGTGCACTTTAACAAAAAGTAACAGTTCTCAATCAGCACCTTTAAAGAAGAGTAGTAGGGCTATCTATGCCTTCAATAAGGATTGTAGTATCCACGAACAAGTGCTAAATAAAAATGGGACTGAAGAAGCACCTGCTCATCAAAGCCTTCAAGAATTACCAAGTCCTTTCCCTTACAGACAAAAGCTATCTGAAAAGCAAATATATGATGAGATCCTAAGAATTGGAAGATTTTTAGATGCAGCCAAAATCTTAAGACCATTGGTATTACAACAGGGCTTGTCACAATTTCGTTAATTTTAGAAAATCATGACCCAGTCTTTGAAAACTAATTTCCACACGAAGTGGTTTGTAACTGCGGTTTCATAAGTTAAGCACCAGAAATACCTGTCTAGAAAGCATACTGTTGGCTCTAGAAGCTGAAGGACTTCACATTTCAGGGGAAACCATCTTTTGCCTCCGTGTGACCCGTTTGGCCTGTAGGACGTGGTACAGGGGCCTGGTAAGTGGATGGCGAGGCGCCCTAATCATACCTGCACTGCACAGAGAGCCTTTCACAAAAGCCCCTGTCAGCGCCAGGCCAAATCAGGTCCTGTGTCTGCTCTCCAGGCTTGAAATGCAATGCGTTCTAGGTACTAAGTGCCCCCTCCCCACCCAGTGCTTTGAAAGCCTACTTATTTCATTTATGACCCTCAGGAGAATTTCTCAGGGCTTGATTCTCCTGATATGCCCCCAGATAAGTAATATTATAGATAAGCAATCTTTGTCTTCAGTCTGGTTTGATTTTTTTTTTTAAATTTGAAATCTGTTACCAAGATGAATAAAACAAGATTTTAAATTACGTCAAGACTTGAAAAGAAGTGATTGGAACACACTAGGGTATCTTTTTAATCTTCCGTCATTGATAAAGGGGGACCTGCCAAGAGTACCAATAACAAAACTGATCGTTTTGAAATTTCTTTATATTCGGTTGAGAAAATGAAATAATCCACCTTAGTAAAAATGTCACTTTCAAATAGCTGAGGTGCAATGAGAAACAAAAAGAGAAAAAAAAATCAATGAGGATTCAGTCTTAAACTCTGGTGAGTGAATCTATATGATGAGAGTGTTGGGTTGGTTTACATGTATGACCTGGCACACGTTTGGGTTTTCAAAGCCCTTTGGGATTCTCTGGGGGGAAAGATCTAAATAAATGCCGCTAAGACTGTGAAGTGGGGAAAAAGAAAAAAGAAAAAAAGACTGTATAGTGACTGGTGCATTTGAAGATCTGTTTGTGGCTTGCTATTCCTTTTTGGGAAGCTAAAGTTTTCTTTTTTCTTGTAAAAATTCTATCATTATTTTAATTGATATTTACAGATTTTTCCCCCCATCTTCTGTTACAATTTTTAGGTGCTTCAGAGCTGGGCCCTTTTTCAGACCCCAGGCAGTTCCCAAGCATTTCATCCCTCACTGAGAGCCGCTTCTCCAACCCACGAATGCACTATCCAGCCACCTTTACTTACACCCCGCCAGTCACCTCAGGCATGTCCCTCGGTATGTCCGCCACCACCCACTACCACACCTACCTGCCACCACCCTACCCCGGCTCCTCCCAAAGCCAGAGCGGACCCTTCCAGACCAGCAGCACTCCATATCTCTACTATGGCACTTCGTCAGGATCCTATCAGTTCCCCATGGTGCCGGGGGGAGACCGGTCTCCTTCCAGAATGCTCCCGCCATGCACCACCACCTCGAATGGCAGCACGCTATTAAACCCCAATTTGCCTAACCAGAATGATGGTGTTGACGCTGATGGAAGCCACAGCAGCTCCCCAACCGTTTTGAATTCTAGTGGCAGAATGGATGAATCTGTTTGGCGACCTTATTGAAATTCCTCAGCAGTGGCCCAGCGGTATCTGGGAGCCACATCCCAAATGTATCAATATATACATATATAGAGAGGGTGCATATATATGTATATCAACTAGCTATCTACAAAGTGCCTATTTCTTAGAAGATTTTTCACTCATTCAGTCATGCTCTTGCAACCGTAAGAGGGTAGATGTTAAGAAGCAAAAGGCCCGAGAGAGAATCATAATCAGGTTTAGATTGTTTTCTATCTATTTTTCTTTAAATAGAAAAAGAAATGTACTTTTACAGACAAAAGAAAAAGGTATTTTTGTCGCTGATGTTTTGGTCTGTTATAAATAACCTGTTCATATGCCAGTTCAGAGAGGTGGACTCCAGGTTCAGGAGGAAGAAGAGCAAAGCCGCTTCCTCTCTGTGCTCTGAAACCACACGTCCCCACGGCCGCAGCTGTGTGGGCCGCGCGCTCTGCAGACCAGCTCGCGAAGCTGGTCAGGCTCATTTGAACTGTTTGGTTCAGTTTTTTTTCCTACTTTAAGAAAGTGACTTCAAAGATACTGATCAGGAAAAGTTATTTTATTTTCCCTTTTTATACTCCCCACCCCTTCCCCATTTAACCAAAAAGAAATACCGTCCTGAAACCCCTCTCCTCCTTTTACGCAAAACTGAAAATGGCAATACCTTCTTATAGCCATAATGGTATAGATAGTGTTTGTGTTTGGCTGTGTGTTGTTGTTTTCTTTTTTTTTTTCTTAAATTATGAATATGTGTAAAATCTGAGGTAACTTGCTAAGTGAATGGTCATATAACTTTAAAGATATATTTATAATTATTTAATGACATTTGGACCCTTGAAACATTTCTTAGTGTATCGATGTGTCGACTTCAGTCTCTAAAAGTGCTCTTTACGAAATGACAAATTTCTCCGGTGGGCTGGAGCCGTACCTGGGACGTTGCTAAGCAATTCCAGTCCGTCCAGGCACCATGTGATTTTCAAAAGCACTTCCATCTCCAAATATTTTAGACGTAGCTTGTTTTTGTGACGTATGAAGGAAATGTTATGTTAGTTCTTTCAGATCTTTGATTTCCTCTAACACAGCTTTGCCTTTGAAAGCAATAATTAGGGATTTAAAACAACTCCTACCCCTTTATCACTTACGTTGCCCTTAATCAGCATGAAATGCTGGAGAGATGTGGTTTTCTTATTTCTTCCCAATAACGATGACTCTTGTCGTATTAAACAGACAAGCACAAGAGAATCATTGAACTGCAGACAAATGTTCTGTGGTGTCATAGTTAAAGCAGAACTCTAAATGTCCAGGCTTCCTAGCGAAGACGCCTAAAGCCACACGTGTGGCCGGCTAGAGGGCCAATAATGGTACACGCAGTGCAGGAAAGCAGAATTGCACCAGAGATTCTTAACCAACCGCCTTATCAAACATAGATCAGGGGAACCCAAGTCTACCGGAGGCCCCATGGGCAGATCTCCACAGAATTTGCATTTAAAGGAGCAGATTTAAGTCTTTGTATTACGGGGGGCAGGGTCATCTGAAGTAGCAAGCCGGTCCCAGCAGGTAGCTAACTGATCTGAGGGAACATACAACCTGTGGGGTCCCCTACACAACCTTAGACATTTGTGTTTCTCATGGTGGAAGGCAAAGGGAAGGCAGAGCTCAGCGGAGTTTGCTGTCTACTACTGTCTATGACTTTGAGCTAAAGCCCTCCTGTAGGATGCACTTTGACCACTCCTGGCAGCCACATGGCAAATTCTCAAGTGTGAATCCTTAATCCAAGCCAGGATCACTTAATGACGCCACCAGGCAAATCCCTGCCCTCCTCCCCCGCAGGCCAGGGCCCTCGTTTGAATTCTGTGCCCCTGTTAGTAGAGATTTGCTTGCAGCCCCCAGAGGCCCCTTGCTCTCTCTAGTGATTCTCAGGCCCACCTTTCTAAACTGCCAGAGTCACAGGACAGCTAGCGGGGCTGTTGGGCCTGTCTTCTTGCCTGGAAGTCCCCCTTGGAATCCATCTCGACTCCTCCTAACAAAAGCTGAGGGGAAGCCCAACCAAAACCAAACACTTTGCCTTCTAAAGGTGGTATACCAAGTATGCTTAGATAAAGAAGCCACTTTTCTATTCCTTAAGTAAGATGGAAGTAGTAATTGATACTATTTATTGTTTGTGTGTGGTAGCTTGAAGCATGCCACTGTCCATTTATTTGTAAGTGTAAAATGTGTGTGTTTGTTTCAGCAGCACTTAAAGAAGCCAGTGTCTGGTTACACATTTCATTTTTAATTAATTGACATAAAAATGTTACCGCCAGTGCCAGCTGTACCCTATTTAATTAAAAAAAAGGTACTATATTTGTACATTATTTTCTAATGTTAAAAGGGCTTTTTTAAGTTTACAGTACACATGCTAAGTGACCTTAGGGATGCTTTTGTGTTGAAATGTTATTATAGTGGCTGCAGGCAGCAACCCAGAAACACTTAAAATTTTTTTTTTCCTTGGGAAAAATTCAAGCACTTCATCCTTCCACCCTCGTCCAACCACTCCAGTGGGGTAATTCACATTTTTAGATGAAATTCTGCCCTTTTTTGGCCTGGGGGTTAAATTTTTCCTTTATCTTTTTTTTTTTTTTTTTAACTGAACCCTTAATTTGCACTGGGTCCTGTGTATGATTTGAGATTTTAAGACCAAAGCAAAGTTTTACTTCTGCTCTGGAACCCCATGCCAACCACCACTCCATTCCCCTTAGGTTGAGCAGCGGGGTTCTTTCTGTAGCATAAGCATCGCTGGAGTTTCCAGTATGACCAACAGGCACTTTTTCTTTTATCTGTTTCAGTTGTCTCACAAGTTCTAACTTATGTCTGAGTTCCAGAGCAGGCACCACAGCTTTGGCTTTAGATTAGTGATCAGCCTGGACATCCAGCCTGGAACTGGGAGACTCAACAGATTAGCTGTTGCTTGCCCTTTAGACTGTCTTTACCCCACCAGAGCCTTTCCAAAGTGAGCAGAGAAATCCACATGATTAGTGACCACACGTTGCAAATTCAGAGGGGAGAAGACTGCCTGCTGGCTTAAAGGGCTCCCTCCATGCCCCGGACAGGGACAGACTCCGGAGTCTAGGGTAATAATACATGGAAACACAGAGCATTGGCAAATCAATAATTCTATCTTTGATATCCGAAAGAACGATAATAAATGAAATAAATAAGACAGCTCTTCCAAACATTGAATTTGTTATCCTTAAAAAGATAATTCATTTAAAAAATATTTTCTATGTGAGAATTTTTTAGATGTTTGTTTACTTCATGTTTACAAATAACTGTTTGCTTTTTACTGCAGTACTTTGAAATATATCAGCCAAAACCATAACTTACAGTAATTTCTTAGGTATTCTGAATAAAATTCCATTTTTTGGATATGCTTTACCATTCTTAGATTTCTGTGGAACAAAAATATTTGTAGCATTTTGTGTAAATACAAGCTTTTCATTTTTATTTTTTCCAATCGCTGTTGCCCAAGATTTGCTTTCCATGCACATATTGTACAAATTCTGCTTTGTGCCACAGGTCATGATTGTGGATGAGTTTACTCTTAACTTCAAAGGGACTATTTGTATTGTATGTTGCAACTGTAAATTGAATTATTTGGCATTTTTCTCATGATTGTAATATTAATTTGAAGTTTGAATTTAATTTTCAATAAAATGGCTTTTTTGGTTTTGTTATGTGTGTACATTGGGTCTTTTCTCATCCGCGGTTTCTTCTCTAAGCTGATGCCCACTGCTGCCTCCACCTGGGCACTTGCTGGCCATAGGACTTGCAAGGGCTGAATGAGAGCAGAGATCCTATAATGTTGGTGAGAGGGAAAAAGTCTTGGTAAGCACTGGGTTCTTGTTTCGTCCTGCTCCCAAAGAGGGTGGGCAAAGAATCTAGCAGTGAACTCACTTCCTCATCAACCTGTGTCTGAAGGAAGGAACGCTCACCCCGCCCCCGGGGTAAAGCCCTTTTTCCGACCACGGGACTGGTCAGGATGTAAAGACTTCAGCCTCAACAGTTCCCCAATTGGTTCCCTGATCCTCCTCCCTGGGCCTGCGAACAAGGTCCAACGTGTGAGCCCCTGGCTGTAGTCAGAAGACCTCGGGTGGCCCAGCCATAGCAGGTACTCTGTTTTCCTTCCCACGTCTCTTCGGGGTTCTTAAAAAGAAAGTCAGCCAAGGCGAGGATGAGTAAAATGGATTGTTGCCTGGAGAGCTCTAGCCTCAGAAAAATTCTACTAGCAAACATAAGTATAGTGTTCTGATTTTTTTTCCTGGTCCATTGCTTGTTTTTGGTAAGTCCCTCCCCTGCAACGAGGTTGGGGGCCTGGAAGGAGTGGCAGCTTTCTCTCTGTCCTGTGCTGTCTGTAGGCCTTGGCTCACCCCAGCTCTGAAGGAGGGCCCAGGAAGTCAGCAGCCCGCCAGCGGCCCAATCACACTCGAGTTAGAGGGCTCCTTCACCGAGACCCGCTCACGCTGGCCCCTCTGGCACTGTCTCCTGAGGAGTCCTGGAAGCAGCTCGTTTCTAAGACTAGGAGACACCCTAAAAGCACTTGAGTGAACTGAGGCCAGGGAAATTGTTCGCAACTCTTTGAGGGTGTGTGCTTGTTTATCCATTGAAATTAAACATCTGTGTGACTTTAAAAGGCGTCACCTGGGAGGTGGGCACAGCGGCGTTCTTTCCCGCTCCAGCTCTGTCTAGCAGCATGGCTTAGTGTGAGTCACTTCACCCCTCTGGGTCTCAGTCTCTTGGTTTATGAAAGGCGTTGGGCTGGACCTTGGCACTGTTGACCTTCTCAGGCTGGATGATTCTCCGGCGCGGTGTAGGGAGGGCTGTCCTGTGCACGCATCGCTGGCTTTTACCCACTAGATGCCAACAGCGTGGCCCCAGTCCTGACAAAGAAAAGTGTCACCAGACCTTGCCAAATGTCCCCTGGGCGGAAATGCCCCCCACAGCCCCCCAGTTGAGAACCCATGGGCTAGAGGCTCTCTCTCTAAATTCTTAGGCCAGGCTCTATTGACAGATCGGGGTGCGGAAACACTGCTCATTAAGACACCGTGGCCAAGCAGAAGATGAGGGGCTTCCCAGTGGTGGGTGTACGTCAGCCTTCCCCTCCCATCGCCTGACAGCACCCTGAGGTTTGGCCATGCTGTGAGGGAGGCTCCTGGGTTTGCCCTCTGCCCGTCTTCCCTCCTCCCCACGCCGCGGCTGTGCGGCCGGTGAGCGGCACAGCTGTGGGCTTGGGGGGCCCGGGCTGCTTGGCCATGTTTATCATGGCTGCTGCTGCTTCTTACTGGAAACGACAGGCGGGAGAAGAAAGCAATTTCTGCAGTGCTTTTGACCCCTTGTGTCCGCTGCCCCCCAAATATTTAATCATCAGACATTTCTTCCAGAGTGGGTGTTTCCTGTTAACTCAATCCCAGCCAAGGCTGGCCCAATAAACACCTCAGCTCTCTGTCACAGAGTTTATTTGGCTGGGCAATGGGTATTGCCGTGTAAACAGGAAGCCCCCTGAAGTTATTATCTACAGATGCGGCTGAAGAGCCACGTGTTTATATTTATGGGATTTGAAAACAGTCTGAAAAGGCAAGGGAGGAGGTGGGGGAGCCCTCGTTCCCAGTCAGTGAGAGCAGGACCTACAGAGCTTCACGGGTTTATGTGCCATTCCCTGTGGGGGATGACAACGGTGGTTGACAATAACGGCCCAATGAAGACTCGTGGCAGAAATAGAGGTGCTGGTGTCTGATTTAAGCAAACAACCCTACCTAGACTGTTAGGTAAACAGGCAATCCTGTCAACTGGCCTCTCTGTCCCAAATACTGGAAAATCATTTTGGAGAGCAGTCCTAGGAAACAATGGTTTGGGGGCATCTAAAAACATAGGAGGCTTATGATAAGACTCGTGGTCACTACGTTTTTCTGGGAATGACTCAAGTGACTGCCACAGTTCTAGCAAGCACAGGCCAGCTCACCTGTGAGATCCCAGGCAAACTCATGCATTTGCTCCTAGAGGCAAAACTCGGGGGCTGGGAAGGGCGCCTTCAGTGGGAGCTGTCCTGGGGTCGGTGCAGAGAATGTGCAGGCATTGAGAGAGCCGGCACTAGGATTAGGTCCACTGGCTCCTCCTATTTGTCTTCCCCTCACCTCTGCTCTTCCTCACTGGCTCTTTCCTTAGGCCTGGAGAAGGTGCTTAAGGAAGGCCAGTACGTGGACAGCTGATGCTCTCCATTTAAATTATGAGCCCTGAGCAAAAGCATGGGAATCTCCCTCCTCTTTGCCACTGTTCCTGTGCACTCAGTTGTGACTTCCCAGCAGTTTTCCATCAGTAGCTATCCAATCAGGAGACCTTGGAACTTTTTTTTAAACTTGGAAGTTTTTTAAAAAAGTAGCAAAGAAAAGGATCTACTGCAGGTGCTAAGAGTAATACACACCAAGGGAAGTGTCTCTGTGTCTGTGCACATGCGCGTGTGTGTGCGTGCACGCCTTAAGGGAGGCAGGAGGGTGGAGGATGGAGAGGCGCCCAAGCAGACATTCAGGGACAGGCGGAGTTTGCCGTGCACACGCACATGAAGCATCTGTTTGCCTCAGGTGTTTGTTATTCCTGCAAATTCTGCAAACAAACAAACAAAACAACAAAAAACACACACAAAAACAAACAAAAAAGCACCATCTCATCCCACAAGTGGTGAAGAAGCAATTACTCTGCTTCAGATAGATTATTTAGAGGGGACCAGGGACACTGGCCGCTCCAGAGATGTCAGCAGCACAGCGAAGCTGACATTTACAAAAGGGTTATTATTAATTTTTGTAAAGCTTTTATTCAAAAGCTTTCTCTGACTCAATCAGCCCTGCTGTTCAGACATGCTCAACCAGTTGGAAAGCAGAAAGATCAAGTTTCTGGAAACCCACTTAACCTTTACTAAAACTTACTCTAATTTGTTGTCTTACTATCTTGTTGCAATAATGTCTGGGGTTTTCTGGAAAACCTGCTTTATGGTTCAGCATTGCAGATGTAACTTCTTGACGACTATCTTCATCCAGGGTCATTCTGCCCCCCACTCCATAGCCAACAACAGAAAGGAAATAATCCGCCCCCCCACCACCTGTCATTCTTATGAAGAAAACAAGACCTTATAGCAAAATGCTAACGTTCTTCCACATACGTAGTCTTGTCTCTGCAACATTAAATGAGACGGGACTCAAAATTGCAGACAGGGCTCAGGGGCCCTCTGCCCCTGAGGCCTCAGGACATTTCTCTGGAGAACCCAAAGGACTAGAATTTGCCCGGATGTGGCAAGTGAGGTGCAGTGTAGGCTGAGTGGGCATTTGAGAGACGGGGGTACCAGCAACTCTCAAAATCCAATGATAAATTGATGTTACTGTGCAAATTTATAATTTAAAAACAGCTAAAAGGAAACAACGAAACCACATGACATGCATAATGGTGTGGGATTTAATAACAATGATCTAAATCTCCTTTGACATCCTTTCCTTTTTAAATTAGGTCATTTTTTTTTTTATAACTCCATCCATCTCTGACCGTTCAACAACGCTGACCAGTTTCACTTTCTGTTTCTCTGTGAGTTTCTCTTTATTCTTCTACTCCCGAACGAGAGGAGCCTTCCGCGGCCTCGTCACCTCTTCTAGTGAGGCCTCCGCTCGGTTCCGCCTTCTCTAACAGCCACTTCATATTTAAGTCTTGAAAGTCGCAGTGGCCTTTCTCCTGTTTAGCAGTGTGTTTAAAAAGTCTTTCTGTGTGTGGATTCGGGGGCGTAGAAAATCTGACTCCTTATTGAGATCCCTTGCTAGTGGTTTCACAGATGAGAAATGCAGAGAACATTACTGAATACAGTTCTCGGCCGCAACTTCTGGAACACACACTGTGAACTCAGGTTGTGTGGGGAAAGGCTGGCGGACCAACTTTCATTCCTCGTGGGCATGAGAGGAAGAAAAGGATGCAAGGAGGAAGCAAGTGTGAAACCCTAGCAAGGAATTAAGTGGTTAATAGGAACTGAGATTTTTTTATTGGCTAATAAAAGCTCTCGGTGTTTTTCATATTATACGGTTCCTTCAGGCCCCTAGTCCAAGGCTGAAAAAAGAAAAAGACGAAAACAACAACAAAAAGCTGGAGCCTAAATACCGATGCAGTCCCAGTCTTGTTTACTTTTTCATTTCCGCAGTTGTAAAATTAAAAAAAAAAAAAATTCCTCTGGTAGTTCAACTTTATCACACTGCGGGAGCGGGCCAGTGTTTGAAAAACTGTAGTGATTCCAAGCCTCCCAGTGAAAGGCAAAAACACGCTCTGTCTCTCTGTTTCAGAAAAAGGAGACCACGATGCAAATGATGGAAGCATCAGGAAATGTTAAAATGAACGCCATGGGGGGAGGAGGGCGAGCAGATATTGACTCGAAACACATCTCTGGAATCCTGGATGCAAATGATCTCGGTCCTTTTATTGCTAGTGGTGCTGTTCTCCCAACAGAGCAGGATGTTCTTGTTTTTAATAATAGCCAGACCAGATGCTGAATTCTCCCCGGCAACATGCTGTATAAGTGAGAAGGCAAACAGCTGATTCCTGTTAAGACAGACACCAGGAGAATAAGCCAGAAAGTATGAGAATTCTCTGGAGGTTTTTGCTTTGTAAACCCCTGTTTGGCAGGAAGATCACAGAATCCGAGCTGAAAACACAGTGTGTGCTGCAGCACCCGTTCCTCATCCGAGCTGCTGGCTGGGGGCCTGGGAGCCTCCCGCCTTCACCAGGCAGCCCTTCCCCACCTTACCCGCAGGCCTGGCTCACCGGTTCCCTGAGAGGGAAAGTCGGAAGCCCCTCACCCCTTGCTTTCAATGACCAGAAAAATACCCATCAGTAGGAGGAATTTTTTTACTCGCTCCTTGCCATAGAAAATAGTGAAATCTTGAACATGAGCCAATAATTTTAAAATGGCATCTTTGTTCCATCTTTTTCACTCCCTTCTTCCCCCTGTCAGAGTCCATCAAATCTCTCAGCCATTATTGTGTTGTGGGGCATGCCACACATGTGAGGTGCTGCTTTCTTCTTTCCCTGGGAGCTGCCCGAGCTGCCCTGGGGCTCCAGGGGGCCAAGCTGACCAGAGCAGAGAGTGGCCAGAGTTGCGGGCTCCTGCCAACTCAAAACGCCGTCCAAAAGTTGCTTCCCAGAGAGCAGGGGTGCCCTGTGAGAGGGGAGCACACAGACCTAGCTCTGACAGTGTCCCCCGGGGACTTTGCTCCTCAGGCCTGCAGGAGAGTGAGACAGAAGGAACGGGAGCTGGCAGCAGGTAGAGAGGCTCCCCAAAGGCCCCGTGTTACCTTTCTGCTTCACATCGTCCCCCTAAGCCCTCATAGTTTCTTTCTCAATTGCTGCTCCCCCTCTGCAAGGCACATGGGCATACTGGCTACCCTTTTCTCACTCTTTTCTTCCTTCATAGCTGCCCTTGAAGTTCACTTGGACTTGACCTCACCAGACTGAACATCCCGGGGGAAAAAGGAATTCCTCCTCCCCCCTCCCTTAGGATGGCTCTGAAGGCCATTTTAATTTCCTTTGGGGGAAAAGTCATATTCGGTACTGCTAGCATGATCAAATAATAATACTTATTTTTATTTTTTTTAAAGATTTTTTTTTTGTCTCTAGAGAGAGGGGAAGGGAGGGAGAGAAACATCAATGTGTGGTTGCCTCTTGCATGCCCCCAACTGGGGACCTGGCCCTCAACCCAGGCATGTGCCCTGATTAGGAATCAAACTAGCGATCCTTTGGTTCCCACGCTGGCACTCAGTCCACGGAGCCACACCAGCCAGGGCCAAATACTATTATTCCATAATATTTAACTTTTATTGCACATTTGACTTTGCGCTGGATTCCTTGCTTAATATTTCACGTGCCTTATCTCAATCTTCCCAGTAATCTATGAAGAAGTTAGTGCTAGTTTTATCCCCATTTTACTGATAAGGAAACTGAGGTTCAGACTTGCCCAAGGTTACCCAGTTGTTGAAACTCAAGCTTAGATCTGCCTGATTCCAAACGCTATGTTCCTAAGCTAAAGATTTAGAGAGTCTCCTGTATTGTCTCTATAATGGAGGTTACGAGAAATAAATGAGTTAATGAGGCAGGAATATGCCTAGCAAGCATCCAGTACATAACAGGCATACAATAGATTGCATTTATTATTACTCAAAATAATTAAGATGATTATTGTTAAAAAAGCATTCATGAAATTATTTTGAGTCCAGTAGAGCTAGAGTCCCAAATAGAATTGTTTTTCAAAAAATACTATTTTAACATTTTAAAAAGCATTGCTCTCTGAAAGTAGTATTTTTCTATATGTTTTATAAACTATTTTTCTACTCAACCTCAAGGCTAAGTTTGGCATCTGGCTTATCACGGGCTTCTTCCCTGAAGGAGTTCAGAGCTATCATATCACATAAGCCATAAATATAAAGCATATTGACACATTCAGATGTTGACCTTACCCCGACCTCGATCCCCAATTTATGGTCTCTTTGGAGCTTCACCACTTTGGGTGTGTTGCGCTTGGTGTCAGTGTTGCTACTGGAAAGTGTACTGTTGAACCTAATTTGGCAGCACGGGGCTCATCTAACAAGAGCAAGAGCCAAGCCAAGAAGTGTGTGTCAACTGCGACTCTCACTTTGCAGGAGTGGCCTGGGGTCCTTCTCTGCACTGGCGTGTCTAAGAGACAGAACTATACAGTGGAGAGAGCCGACCTGGGAGCCCCAAGGCCTTGGGAAACCTGGAGTGTGCAAGACTCTGCACACTTGTGCACGGGCCTGGAGAAACCCAGGAATGGGCATCAGTGTTCCCTGACCTCAATCACTTAACTCTCTCTAACCGAACAAGCAGGCTTCTCCTTGCATATCTTAAAGCACTTTATAGACACTTTCTTAAATACATTGTCCTATATGGGATTAATATTCCATTTTGCTGAAATCTCAGAGAACCGAAATGACCACTCTCTCTCTCACCCTATCTTCCTTTCTTTCTTCCTCTGAAATATTTATTGAACAGTTGCTATAGGCAGAAAAATGTGCTTGAAGGCTGGCCACCCCATTAAAAAACATATTGGAACACATCTCTGTTCAACTTCATCCATCCCAATAAGAGATCCTTGTCATGTCATTCTTCATTTAAGCAAACTCATGAATGCTTCAAGTTGCCAAAAACAGGGGTTAAAAAGTTAGCAATTTGTTTCTAGAGAGAATTAAGATACACTTTTGATTTCTGCTTGTAGCCAATTTCATTTCCCATTTCTCGTTTCCTCAGTCACTGGAGTATTGGTAAGGCGGCTGGCAGTCTATGTTCAGTCATACAGGCCTTTCCTCCCACCGCAACCTTTGGGAGGCTGGGTGTTTGAAAAGTGGGTGATTCGCATGCAGTCCTGGGGGGACAGCTGCTCTTCCGTGTCGTCGCAGCCACGCGGCCAGCTCTGCTTTTGGGACGTGGAGGGGTGAGCGGTGTGTGGAAAGGGGGAAGCGGAAAGGGACAAAAAGTTCTGGGTTCCAGATCCTTACCCCTAGTAACTATATGTGCAACCTTGAACAAGCGCTTACCTTGTCTCGACGTTCTCCTTAAACGTGGACAGTACGTTACCTTCCAGACCGTGTGTTAGGGGTCCGCGCGGTGATTTGTACCTACAGATTTGGAGTGGCTTTTAGAATGGAGAAATTGTAAGAAGCTGTTTTTTTAAAAAATCGATTTGAGAGAGAGAAAAACATTGATTTGTTGTTCACTGTTTATATATTCATTGATTGATTCTTGTATGTGTCCCGACAAGGGACTGAACCCACAACCTAAGCGTATTGGGATGATGCCCTAACCAGCCGAGCTACCCGGCCAGAGCAAACGATAGGGAGTTTTAGGAGGTGCCGCTAGACCCTGCCTAGCATTAACAGAGAGAATGAGGTCCATTGTTTCTCACAGCAATCGACAAAAATGCCACTTCTTAGAGGATGAGGACGTGCAATCGCAGAGATCTCGGGTCACTTACGCAGGGCCGCCCTGTGGGCAGGGGAAGGGAAGGCAAGGCTTGGACATCTATTTCCAAGCGGTTCCCATACTCATTCACTTGAAAAACGCATTCCCTTCCTTTGTAATAGCTCTTCATCATCTTTTCTATTAAGCACTTATACTTCTTTACTTTTCTAGTTTTTTAAGAACCTATTATTATTTGTTACAAACCTAGGCAAACTGATCCTGTAACCAATTTCTTATATTCATGAAAATTAATTGCCAACATACTGACTCCATACCATGCTCCAGCTAACCTCATTGGGAAAGTCCTGTTAGACATCGATTACTTCGTGAAAACCGTGGAGGTGCGTGCCAGGCCTGACTGTGTGTGGGCAGCCGTGCGGTCGAAGAGCATCAGTGCCGCTTCTTCCTGGGGAGACCACCTGTCTGTGGGCAACATGTTTCAAGTTGGTTGTCCTTCCGTGGACAAGAGACTCCCTTGCCCTCGATGCTGAGGGTCAAAGGTCTTTCTGTCTGCTGTCTCATCCTTTGGCTACAGAGAGGAGGCCACGCTTGTGACTTCATTTACATGATATCCTAGCCGCCTAAACCAGTGGAAACGTGACAGCTAAGCTTGAACAAAGATAGACTTTTCATCTTAATTTTACCTTTCATAGGCTTATTCTCTGAGTTTCCTATAGCCAATTTCACTTCAACTTAAAAAATGCAGGAGGAAAGCCGCGTTAATGGGGCAATGAAGGGACACACAGGTATTTGGTGACAGTGCGAGTAGATAACACCTAACTGACCCCCGTGTAACGGTAGGCGCGACCTTACCGGGCCAGGTGACTGTCAGACACAAGCAGGAAGCCATTCACAGGGCAGGCGGAGGTGGAGGGCTGAGGGGAGGGAGGACCTTTAGCTTCGCCCTATCCGTAGCTTCAGAGAACAGTTGTCATTTCTTTGCTTCACAGTCCCCAACTCTCAACTGATCCTAAGGGACCGCCTGCAGTTTAACTCATTCAATAAACGCTGATTGAATACTTATTAGAAATGATGGAGATGAAAATGATTGAGATTTACCCCTACCCTCAGGAAGCTCACCACCTGCTCAGAGTCTGAAAAATAGACATGTCGGCAACAACACAGGGCACAGGTGCTGTCACGGAGAAGTGGACCCGGGGTGGGGGAGCCCCAAGGCGGGAGCACCTCCTGGTCTAGGCGTAGATGGCACTGAGCTGGGTCTGTAAGGACGAGTGATCCCTTGCCCTTCTGGGTCTGTGACTGAGCCAGTGGCCACCCCACACCCACCCTGCAGGGCAGGACCTGGCAGTGGACAAATCTCCCACCGTGACGGTCCCATGCACAGCTCTCCAGAAGGAAACTGACAGCGAGATACCACTCCCAGGCCGTGGCGTTCCGTAGCATCCCCAGTCACCCTCCCACTGAGAAGATGAGCAGGAGGGACTCTCCCCGGGGTTGGAGTGGCCGGGATGGGGAGTGAGCAGAATCAGAATCTCCGTGGGGTACGGGTCTTACTTCAGAAAACCATACTCGGTATTAGAATAAGTGAAAACGGAAAGAAATACCTATGTTATCAAAACCTGCAGCACAAAGGAAAAGGAAAAATGTGGGATGTCAGTGTTTAATGAGAGAGGACGTCGATAGAAACAATGTTGCAGGGTGACGGCATAGAACACCCAATTTCAGCGCAGGACGCACCTTCCATCCGACTGCTTGCTTTGCGCCTACTGCCAAGTGCACTGGGCCTCACTGAGGAGATGGTGAGGGACAGTTTCGCACAAAGGATCTTGCCGCATTCGATAGGGAAGGGTGACGAGTATGAACGGTTGGGAGATGTTAACGATCTGCATGTTTACACATACAAAGAACTTAACAACAGCTATGCCTGTGACTGATCCTAAGTAAAACCTCAGAGCAAGATCTTGGGGTCTCCTCCACACACAGCTCCAGATCTCTCCCTTGCAGGCCTCCTGTGCCCCTGAAGGACCACACATGGACTCCGCCTCTCTCCCCAAGCCCAGACCAGCCGACCTTATACTGTGAACCTCTCCTTTTATGCAATGAGCCTATCTTGACCCTCACCTTTGAGGAGCACGTATTTGTGCTTCAAGGGCGGTTTTTCTGAAACCACGAAAACCTCATTTCCAAAGTCACATATGCTACTCAGAGGCCAGGATCTTCCTTGCGATGCTTCGTGATGTCCCTCATGTCCCCTCCGGGCTGCTGCCTCCTTGCAGGCCGCTCTTCCTTGCTCAGCTGAAAGCCGGTCCTCAAGCTTCTCTCTCGCGTGCGCCCAAGCACCCTGCCCGGGTCCCGTGAGGTAGCTGAGGGTCCGTGCCCGTTGCCACTGTGGGTTGGAGCGAAAACGAGGGCGAGTTCTCGTTCCCCCCGAAGCTCACTTCAGGGACCTTGCATTTATTTCTGTCTCTGCGAGAGTCAGTTTATTGATTAATGGAACCTTTATTAGAGTTATTAGAACAAATAAAACACATGCACACGGACATAAATCCATCTCTCCCCCTCCTCCCAAACCACTGGCTGGTGAAGCGAGTTCTATTTCCAGCCCTGACGTCTTGCCAGTTTGTCATTCTCCTTCCTGGCCACATCAAGTTCCATCGGGTTTGAGTTTATTGGCTACACAGTGAAGTTTATGTTGTCATAGAAATTAGCCCTGATGGACAGGGATATGGCCAGGGGATCCGGAGAGCTCGGCAGCTCGTGGTGTTGGCATGGCTGAGATGCTAGGGTGCCTGGAGCCCTCTCCAAGAAAAATCAAAGCTGGCTCTTTGCAGCAGCAAATGAGTGCAACGAGACACTCCTGAGGGACGGGAGCTTGGACGTGATTGTGAGCCGTCCAGTTCCCATTCCGCCCCTCCACCCTCCCCCTTCCTCCCCAAGCCTCCCTGTGCCCCCAGTGCCAGAAACCCTTCCCCAGGCGAGGCAGGCAGGGCCGGGAGGCCCGAGGTTAAGCCACTCTCCTCGCCAGTTCGTGGTTAGCTTTCGTAGGCTCTTGGCTGTTTGTCAAAGTTGGATAATAATTCAATATTTCTTACTGAAATACTTGACCTTATTGTTAGTTTTTGTGACAAGGGGAATTTAAAGGAGCTGCAAAAATGCAAGCAAGTGTGGCTGAAAAAGGCCAGGGTATGCCACTGAGTACTGAACAGTTTCTTTTTCTGACATCTATAAAATTTAGGTGAAAACAGGCCAACACTGATGTTGGCAAATGAGAAGTCCAGTTCTATTGTTAGCAAATGAACTTCAGATATAAATGCAAGTCTGGTTCATTCAAAACCACGTTTGGTTTTAGACACCAGTGATGTGCTTTCTACTAAAAAAAAAAAAAAGAAGTATGTTTATATAGACACACAAAATAAAAATATTCTTTGGCCAAAAGGATCATTTTCTAAGTATCACATCAACTTGTTGAAGTACCAGATGGGACCTCTATCATTTTCTTTTTAAATTTTTAGGGTACAATTCTCCCAGAATCCTCTCTTCTACTTTGAATTGGCAAGGGTGGTCGAAAAACTAAAATCATACACTGAGAAAAATCGTGCGTTGCCTGATGTAGGGACTTACTGGAGACTGCTAGCTGGCGGCTGGGAAAGAAACAGTTACAGGATTCAAATAGATAGCTCCCTGGATGCGGCCTGCGTCTCACAATCATGTGTATGGGCTCCTCTCCGGGGTCTCATCAGACATGTTTGAAGTCACAGAAGGAAGAGAAGTTCAGTCACTTGCCAAGTCCAGATCGTGGAGGGAGAGTTAATTTTAGCCTAGTGGGCAGCTTGCTGATCGTCTTTCCTCTTTGTCCTGGGGGGTCAGCTGGAGCCCTCGCCTTGCTGGGAGCCGGAACCGGCAGAGGATGCCGGGACTGCTTCTTGCCCACGGCCTCCCATTCACGACGGGGCGACTGAGGCCCGGGGTCCCACGTGTGCTGGTTGGTAGGATTTGAGAAGGGTTACTCTTTCTGGGGAGAGGTTTTTGTCTTTTTTAAAAATTGAGGTGAAATTCACATAACATAAAATTAACCATTAAGTGAGCAACGCAGTGGCATTTAGCAGACTCTCAGTGTGGTCACCCCACAGAGAAACTTGCCCCCACTAGGCCATTGCTTCCTATTCCCACCTCTAGATTTGTGTCTGATACAAGTTGATTAGCTTGGTTTACACAGCGTGTTGCTTCACAATTTTAAATAAGCCTCAGCCCTCTTTCCAGATAGCACTGAAAGGGGAGTTTCTTGGGGGGGTGGCAGAGGCCCTGGGCTGGGATTGGGGGTGAGGCCCAGGAGAGACAGCGTCTGGAATCTCGGAGAAACCCAGAACCAGAGACTTTCTGAACTGAAGGGGACCATCTGCTGGGGTAGCTGCTCTTTCCAAGGCTGATTTTGGGTCTCCTGCTGAGGTGATGATCCCTTTAACATTCTCAGCATTCTCACTCTCCCGTGTCCCGCCTGCCGCCTAAGAGGCATTTTATTCCTTTAATTTGTGTTGGTCGGATTCCAAGTCTGGCACCAGGCAGTCCCCCCTCGAGGAGCTGGGAGGTGGTGGAGGCTCACCCAGGTCCAGGAAGGGAGCCCTCCCCGGGATGCAGCCTGTCTCCTTCGATGCACATCATCCTGCCACGTAATCATTTTCAAATGGCAAACAATAATAAAAGCTTTCCTCTATTTCGCTTCCAAGTGTCAACGTATCTACCCAGTATGTAGATGTGTGTGTGTTTGAATTGTCTGTCTATCTAAGAAAAAAAAAAAAAGAAGTTTGGGGAGCCTTCAAGTGTGTTGGGATAGTGGGAATGGCCTTAGGTTGCTTTCCAGACCCTCTGTGGGTGGCTGACCCGGAGCGTGGGTCAGAGACAAAGACCCAGACTGTCAGGTGACTGGTTTTTAATCTGAATCTGGAGTGCTCTCTTGGGCCAGGTGCCTTGTGAATCTAGGGGTAGCTTAAAGCTGGGAATGAGATAGGAGAGGAGAGCGCACAGGCCAGATTTGGCTGCTGGAGATGTGTGACGACATTCTGAAAGAAAAATCCCAAGTCTTGGGCCTCAGAGGAAGGCGACGCTGACCCCTACGGGGTGCCCGTGAGTTCTGGGCCCCCTAGAGCCTCGCCTGGAGCCTCTATTTCCCTTGATGAGGTTGGGGTAGGGGAAGCTCGGTAGTTTAACTGGTAGGCTATTTCAACCACTTTTTTATATCAGAATACAAATGAATGAATTATGGAATGCAATGAAAAATTCATAGGAGTTGTAAAGATGAAATGGGACTTTGGAGGAATCGTCTTAGTTACTTTGGGCCACACTCAGACTGACACCCCAGAGTTAAGAGTTTGCTCTCTGAAGTTAGATGGCTGCAGTAGAAATAATTGCATTCACGGCATTTCCCCAGAGGCCTGGGAATAGTTGGATCTTGTAGCATTGCCCCCCTCACACCCCGTCCTTCTTTCCGCTCATCCAACCCCAGCCCCTCCTGTAAACCATCAGGTCCCTCTCCTCTGCAAAGCCTCCCTTCCCATCCGGCCCCATTGCTCAGGCACAGCTGTCTTCTGTCCTGTGGCCTTGGTGCCCTCATCCTGTGATACCCTTTCGGTTACCCATGTCTGCTTCACAAGCTACACCATGGCACAGTGACTTAGAATCACAGCCATTTGCATGCTCCTGACTCCATGGGTCAGGAATGTAGGCAGGGCTCAGCGGGGCATCCCGCGGGCCTGGCTGGGCTTCCTCAAGCAGGGTGGCTCGGGGGTTCTTTCAGAGCACAGGCTTCTCGGAGACACTAAAGTGGACGCTGTGCATCTTTTAAGGTCCACCTTGGGAGCGGAGGTGGCCAGGGTCACTTCACTGTGTTTCTTTGGTCAAAGCCAGTCATGAGGGCCAGCCCAGAGTCAAGAGTCCCTCACTTTGCAGGGGGAGAGGCAAAGGATCGACAGTTATTTGAAAGTTGCCCCATGGAGTAGTTTGTCTTTGAGGCCTCTGATCCAAACCAGGCTTTTAGCCTTTCCTCTTCGATATCCCAGTTCTCAGCGACCCTTCTCAGTGCCCATGGCAGTGGGCTGTGGTCGAGGTCGATACTTGATAATCGTTTCAGGCTTCAGGCACCGGCAGCCTGTGTGTGAGAAGGGACTTCGGGCAGGAAGACCCCCCCACAGCAGCCCCCTCCTCCTCAGAGCGCACGTGCGAATTGGGCAGGGAGAGGAGACCCTGGTATGCTGTGGAAGGGGTCATTCGATGGCGTTGAGGAAGTCTGTGAAGGGAAAAATAGTAGATCACACCACTGAACAGTTTTGATTTGCAGGGAACAGCTGGGTGGCAGGATTCCTCCAGACTTGCCCAGGGCACCTGGGGCAGTTGGGCTGGAAGGGCTGCCCTGGTTGTCACTCAGAGACTCAGCGGGGTCCAAGAACCACCCTGCCAGGAAAGCGGAGAAAGAGGCTATTGTTTCTTGCCACTTTAAGTAGCTGATGACAGTGCAAAGGAATGTGGTGAGGACCCTCCCTCCTAGCTGTGGAGGATTACAGAGTGGAGAACCAGGAGCCTCTGGGCACAGGCTATGGGAAACACGGTGGCCGGTGGCGGTGGCGGTGGTGGGGCGGAGAGGACAGTGAGGGCGCCCTGGGGCCACCACGAGGATTTGGGAATCCCCCACTCCCCCTCCCAGCTGCGGAAGCCTCCATCTCACTGGGCCTAGGTTTCCTCAAATGGGAACCGCTGGTTCTTAGGATTTTTTTCTTTTTGAGGATTAAATAAAACAATCCAAAGAGAAGGCCTAACTTCTTCCTCTCCAAAATGTTAGAAAAGGGACCCTAGGAATCCTTGAGTCCAATTTGCAAATGCCGCGCTGAGGCCTGGTGGTGTTGCTGTGATTGGCCGGAGTTCCAGCAGTGTGCCCGTGAGTCCCTGTCTCCCCTCTTCCCCGGAGCTCTTCATTCTGTCTCGCTGGCGGTTAAGCCCCCTGCAGACGTGAATTTTTCATTGCAGCCACCCTGCAACTCAAAATGTCCCTGAGAACATGGGTGACTGGAGGAGAAAATGCTAGCAAAACATTAAAACAAGACGTGATTTTTAAAAAGCACCTAAAACACCAGCATATTTCAACATTAAAATCTTTGCTTAAAGCCATCCACTGAAATCACTTTAGTGAGTCCTTGCTCCTCTATCAATTTCTCCCTTATTTAAAAAATTAAAGGTCAGCGTTCTGAATGATACTAAAGTAAAAAATAAAATGCCCCTTCCTGCCTGTCTCCCCTCCCCCACCAACTCTACTGCAGACCACTGTGATGCCTATTCGACTAGGTCTCCTGTTTATCGGCAAATGGGAATCCCAGAGGCCCAGCAACAGGGCACTTCAGTCCGCGGAATTCAGTTTTCCAGATGAGCTGGGAATCAGGAAGCCCAGGTTCTGTGAGACATTCTACAGGGGCCCATTACCAATTACCGGACAGCAAAGCATCCCAAAATGTAGTGGTGCAAGAGAGCCGCGTTCTACGACCCTCCTGGATCAGGAGAGTGAGCCGGCAGGGCAGGAGAGGCTCTCCACTGCACACAGCGGTGGCCTCCACTGGGAAGACTGGAAGGTGGGGGTGTCTCCACTCCCATGCCACGTGCCAGGTTTGGGCTGGATGAAGGGTGGTCTTAGCGAGGACTGCCTCCCGGGGGCCTCAGGGTGGTTAGGCTTCTTGCCTGCCTGCCTGGGCTCTGAGGACCAGCGTCCCAGCCAACCTGGTGGAGCAGCATGGCCTTCAATGACAGGGCCTCAGAAGTCACATGGTGTCACTGCCGCCATACTCTGTGGGTTGACGAAGCAGACACAAGCCCACCCAGATTCACGGACAGGGGACCCTGGCGTTCAAGGGAGGAGTGCCAAAGAACTGGCCAACTGTGCTGTGAAACCGTAGTGTGGTGATCACGCTTTGTGAATGCTGACGGCCGCTCCAGCGGGAGGAGGCCAGGGAAGAGGCCAGACCGGCCAGTTTGATCTCGGGGGGCATTTTGAAGGTTTACGGAGACAGATCATTAAAAAGGGGACTAATCTTGGATAATCGCAGGGGAAGTGTGGTTTTTAAGCAGCTTTCTTAAAAGGGACTTGCCCCATTTGAGAAGTGAGACCACCACCACCCACCTACCCGTTTTGCAGCTGGGGTGGGGGTGCTGCAGCGACCAGAGGCCTCCACCCAGGAGCCTGTGTGGGGACGGAGGAGACAGCGTTTTTCCACCAACAGGAGGAAGTGGCAATGCAGGGCTACTGCCCTGAGAGCTGAGCAGAGGGAGTGTGGCCTCACTTTGAAAGGTGGTGGGGCCCCAACCCCAGCCTCCCCCTCCACCTGTGTACATACCCGGAAGGGACATCGTTTGTGTTGAATCCAAAGAGAAGTCTTTGAAGCCCTAGAGATTTCTCAGAGCAAAGCTCCTGGTGAGGGCAGGGCATTCAGGAGCCTGAATGGAGGGAGGGAGGCGGATGTGCGCCAGCCTTGATGACTTTGAGGCTGAATACTACTTTGAGTGCTGTCCCACTCATGACTCAGCAGCCCAGCCGCAGAGTGGCTGGGGCAGGGAACCTGAGAAACTGTGTGGACCGGAGCTCCGTGCTGACCTGAGCTCCCTGGCTGGAGGAGTGAAGGGAGGAGTTCAGGGTTGGGGGCACTGTTATAGGAACTTTGTATCATTAACCTGTTTCACTCAAGCCTCACAATACTCTGGACTAGGCATTGTCATTTCCAGTTTATAGTTAAAAAACCGAGAGGCAGAGAGGTTAAATACCTTTTCTAAGGTCACAGAGCCAGTAAGAAGGGAGCTTAGAATTCCAAAGGGGCAGGTTCTGTTTGCTTTTTCAAAATTAGCATGGCCTGGCCGCAGGGCAAGGCAGCCAGCCTCGCTTTTCCTTTTCTCCCAGTCTTCACCCCATTCTACACTTTTTTCTTTACTCTGACCCACAAGATTTCTGCTGCCAGTCTTCTGGATCCTTGGAAAACCAAATCCCTCCTGGTTAGGGCCAAGAAGGAGTTATCTGCAAAACATTTTTGAAGAAATGATGCCTTAGAGCTTGCTATCCAATACAGTAGCCACATAGGACTGTTCAAATCTAAATACAACTAAAAAATATTAATAAGTCTAAATAAATTTGAAGTGCAGTTCGCCAGGCACACTAGCCACATTTCACGTGCTCAATAGCCACACGTGGTCAGTGGCTACTGTATTCAACGGCACAGGAATGGAATGTTTGCATTATTGTGGGAAGTTCTATTGGACACTGTGGCTTTAGAGAATAAGTATGTAAGAATCTCACTTTTTAAAAAAGATCTTATTTACTTTTAGAGAAAAGGGAAGGGAGGGTGAAAGTGAGGGTGAGAAATATCAATGTGCAAGAGACACATTGATCAGTGGCCTCTCTCACGCCCCCCACTGGGGACCTGGCCCGCAACCCAGGCATGTGCCCTGACCGGGAATCAAACGAGTGACCGTTCGGTTTGCAGGCCGGCACTCAATCCATTGAGCCACACCAGCCAGGGCAAGAATCTCATTTTTTTATAACTAGTACTATTGCTAGTTTTATTTATACTGTTAATGGTAATTGAGTTATTTATTTCTCCAAATCTTTATCAGAGGTAAAATAATAGGCTGTATATTTACAGTACTTCATGGTTTACAAACTGCGTTCACAGACTTGATCTTATTTAATGCAATAGCCTTGCAAAGTATGGTAGGTGATGATGTTGGAGGTGACGTAATACAGGTTCAGAAAGGTTAAGCAACTTGGCCGAGGTTCTATAAACAGTAACTGGAAGAGCCAGGATTTCAACACAGGTTCTCTCGTTGTGCACTTTCTGCAGCAGAATTTGTGTATACAGAGCCTGGAATTATCCTCAGGCAAATTATTAAGTCAAAAGTGATTTGCCAGCCTTCTTGGGGGGACTGTGCCCGTCAATGTTTCTTGTTTAGGCCGTCGGGCTTCCCATTAGGTCTTGCTACTAACAGATACTTTGTTTTCTTTCCAAAGTTGTCGGGAGCTGTTGTAATTATTTTATTATAAGAATACAGTTTATGTAGGTATATATTTATTAATTGGAAAATTACCTTTCCAAATTAGTTTATAATGAGAATGATTATGTTTACTGTCACTTAGACAAGTGGTAAATAAAAAGATCAATTAAAAAAAGTAACTTTTCGGAACTAGGTGTGATGTAAGATACATGTACCTGGAAAGGTAGCCAACGATGCCTAGTCAGGCATGACGTATAAAGAGCAATTCACTCGTTCACTCATTTATTTATGTAACATAAAATACTACCATCCACTGTTTTCTAGACACTGGAGGTAGCAACAAAGGCAGAGAAACAGCAAACCTATAATAAAAGAAATAACATAATACCAAGTTGCGATGGTGCTTCGCCTAAACAAAAAGCGACGAGGAGAGATAGATGGTAATGGAGCAGGCAGGGACGCTGTTTTAGATAGGGTTGCTCGGAAAGATCTTCTTCAAGACCTTCACCGGAACAGAAACCTGAAGCAGAGGGAACAAGCTGCAGCCAGGGGAAACTGTGCTGCCGCCGGAGCCAGGAGTGCACAGGCCCCGGGGCAGCCACGTGCTCTGTTTTTCTTTTTGCACTAACACAAACTGATGCTATGTTTTCTACCTGATGATGCATGTGTTGTCTGTGTTCCTACTTACCATGCCTATGCTTTGCTCTAGGAACAGTGGGGAAGCCCCTGTGGTTGGCGCGCAGTGGGAGAGCTGGGGAGAGGTAGAAGGTGGGGCCAGGACCAGGTCACGGGCCACCGCTCAGTAGGCAGCTGTGAGGCCTTCGAGTTTTATGCTGACTCCGCGGAGGAAGCTCTAGGTGGGGCTGCATGGAGCACATGAGCTGCCTTAGGCTTTATTTGTTATTTTTGGGGTAAAAATCTGATTATTCAAGTTTATTGCCATCAAAGATTATGCAATGATGCTGTAGTTTTCTTACCAAATAGAAATAGACTATGTAACAGTGAACTCTGCAAAACTAGAGCCAGTGCCTTTTCAGATCTTCAGAAAAATTAAAAGAATTTTACAATAAAGACTTTTACCTGGATTGTCTTTATCTGGAAATTAACATTTCACCGCAGCTACTCCCTCTATTTTTTAAAACTATTTTAAAGTAACTTGCAGAAATATAATACTTCACACCTAAATACTTGATCAGCTATATCTAAATACCGTGACCATACCCAGGAAACTTTGATTAAAATAATATTATCTATAATTATTTAAGTATCAAAATATTACTACATAAAATGCATGGTAAATATACTAAATAGTAATATATTAAATTTTTCCAGTAATATTCTTTATAGCTACTCAGAAATAATTCTAGGATTCAGTCAAGGTTCCACACTGCACTGGCTTCCATCGGCTTGAATGTTGGAGAAGTAAGAAGACCCTTTTGGAGGGAACTTGGGGAATAAACAGGAGAGGGTTTGAGAAAGGAGATTGGAGCCAGATAAGGGGGACTTCAGGTGCAGAGCTAGTGATTTGGGGCCGCAGAAAGCCAGTGAAAGTTTTAACGGTGGCGCAATAGAGGCAGTATTTTAGGCTGGTCTGTCTGGCAGCTGAGAGCACAGGGGATTCAAGCTGCGGATGCCTTTCGGGTAGAAATGCACAGAATGGTTACATCTGCTTCCATCTTCATCCTTTTGGGGCCCCACCCACTCTCCCTTTCTCATTCTGGTTTCCAAAGCAAAGGTGCTATTTCTGATTCTCTTCCTCTGCTCTGACTTTGCCTATACCCTGTGTTTCTCTTCTTCTTGCTTCTTTCCCTCTGACTTCCCTCTGCTGCTCTTCCCTTCAGATCTTTCGCCTGCACTGTGGAGTTGAGTCAGAGGGAAGTTGGGGGTCCTTGTCAGGAAGGAGGAGGCTGTGCAGTGGGGTGGAGGACACCGGGCCTGGGTTTGCTCCAGTTAGACCAGCTCTTTCCCGGAACTTGGAAGGGAAAAAGCAAAATTGCTGAACCCAGGAACTTTGCAGTTCGCAGTTTTAACCCAGCTTCCTGCCTCTGCGAAGTTCTTCTTTACTTTCCTCCTTGTTTCTGTAGGCTCCCTTCCACAGCTAGGAGTCTAGAGAGTAAGAAACCTCCAGACTCTATCATCCTCTGCATGGAACTGTGGTTTCCCCGTGTCCTTGCCAGGCCTGCCAGTGCTTCCAAGTGATAGCTTCCTTATGGGGTAAAGGGATAATGGCTATTGCTTTTAAGGGCAGGGTAGGAAACTCTGGTCAGCAAGTGGGGTCTTAGATGGGCATAATAGCCATAACTTTCTGAGAGAGGCTTTGCCTCTGTGGTTTGGTCTTAAGAAGTGTCCCAGGCTGGAAATATACCCCTGGCTGGTGGAGGTACAACATGGCAAGTAAGCCTGGAGCAGGAGAAATTTGTGGGAACCTCTCAAAGACCACCAAATAAACTGGCTACTTGGCTGTTTCATATTATGATACTTGTTCTTGCAAATGCTGGTAAATGTTAATAACTGGCTCTAAAATAAGAAAGAAAGAAAGAAAGAAAGAAAGAAGAAAAAAGAAAGAAAGAGGGAGGAAAGAAGGAGGGAGGGAGGGAGGAAGGAAGGAAGGAAGGAAGGAAGGAAGGAAGGAAGGAAGGAAGAAAGAAAGAAAGAAAGAAAGAAAGAAAGAAAGAAAAGGCCCTTATTTGTAGTTGGCCAATTTCTGCAGTGTAAATACTCCCACCAGGACCAAGTTCAAGCTACCAATAAAACATCACTAAAACCAGAGCAGAGTTCAGAAGTGATGTGCACAGTTGGCTCACAAGTAGTGTGAACCGGCTCCAGCAGTCCTTTTTTTCCTCCCTCTGTGAAGTGCCTGCCAACCTTCTTTAGGGGATGTCTGGAGATCCTGGAGCCCCTTCATCATTTCTGAGCCCAAGTTGAAACCACAACTGCATTTGTTTTTTTAGATGACACTTGGGAACAGCTGTCCTTTGGGAGTCTGTTGCTGAAGTTGGAAGGGTTGTGGTTTTGGGCTTGGTAATTCCATCACAAGCTGTATCTGTTCATTGAAATATGTGTGCTGGTTGCTATTATAAATGGTCCATGGGTCTTCAGGCCTGAATGGAAAGCCCCAATTGTAATCTTTGGTAATGGCTTACAATCCCTCATCTATCTTGGGAGCTACGTTGCAAAGAACCCTGCGATAGGTGAAAATCCACGAAGTAGCAGCGTTATATTTATTTTATTATTTATTTATTTTTAAGGCTTTATAAACCCTTCCCACACTCCTATAAACCTTTCCCGCTCTCTTATTAACCTTTCCCACACTCTTATAAACACTTTATATGCTCTTAAACACTTTCTACACTTTTAAACCTATGTAATTTTAACAACATATAAAATTCTATATGGGTACTCACCAGTGAAGTATACTATAACTTGAATGATGAAGATCATGAATTATGTAGCTGCGCAGTACTGATGGCGATGAAGGTGATGGCGATGAGATGAATGTACTGCACAGCCAAGAAGAGCATCACAGCTCTTCTGAAGGTACCACTTCATCAGGCGCTTCATCAGGTGGTGCAGTATTTTTGCCCTGGGCCATAACTTCTATTTCTGCTAAAGGTGTAGGTGTAGGTGTAACTGATCTCTTTGTCCGAGTGATAAACATAGTTATGGGGAGTTGCTGGCACTGCTTTTTCTTCTGAGTGAGAAGGTTTTATAAACTGACATGCCACACTTGATTGTATTTTCGAAGTGCAACGAACAAAGCATCTGGGGGTCCCTTCTTCAGCCACTCGCTGAAGTTCTTTGGCCATTCTGACCATGGCTGCAAGATGACTAAGTGTTAGGCCAACCTCCTCCTCTTCTCCAACCTGTAGTTCGTCTTGTTCCTCATCCTCTTCTTCACTTGTGACTTTGTCATCTCCATCAGGTCTTCGTCTATCAACGGTTGTGAGTGGACATAGATCAGGTCATTCATGTCGTCAGGAGTCATATCATTGAAGCCATCTCTTCCCAGTAGTTTTGCCAGCTTCACAGTCTTAGCTGCCACAGAGTGATGGACTTCATCAGGAGAGAATCCCTTGTAATCGTGGACCCCTTCTGGCCACAAATTTTTCCAGCTGGCATTTATTGTTTTACTCTTCATCTCCTTCATGGCCTTCTGAATATTTAGGAGACACGATGCAATATTGTAGTCATGCCAGTACACCTTTAGCGAGAAGTTTTCATCCGAGTCCATAGCTTCAACCAGGTTTTGCAGGGTGTTTCGTGTATAGAGCGCCTTTAAAGCACGAATAACGCCTTGATGCATGGGCTGAATGAGCGATGTGTGTTCGGCGGCAAGAACTCTATCTGGACGCCATTATAGGACAGATCGACAGCATGGCCTCTGGCACTGTCCATGATCAGAAGCACTTTGAACTCGAGGTTTTTCTCTGCCAGATAAAGCTTAACCTCCAGGATAAAGCACTGGTGGAACCGATCAGCTGTGAGGATTTTCGTGATCCAGGCCTTGGGGTTGTGCATCCAGTACACAGGCAACACATTCTTCTTTTTGTTTTTTAGGGCCCTTGAGTTTTTTTACTTATAAATAAGCCCTGGCTTTATCATAAAGCCCGCAGCATTCCCACACATAATCAGAGTTCTCAATTGTTTTGGGCCTTAAAACCAGGGGCTTTGGCTTCGTCCTTCATAACAAAAGTGCGAGACGGCATCCGTTTCCAAAATAAGCCTGTCTCATCCATGTTAAAAACTTGTTCAGGCTTATAGCCCCCTTCCTCGATGATGGATTTGAACATGTCGTTCACGTACTCCTCGGCTCCGGATTTATCCACAGAGGCAGCTTCTCCAAGCAGAGAAATGCTCTCGAGTCTGAAGCATCTCTGAAATTTGTCAAACCAGCCCTTGCTGGCACTGAATGGGCTTGGTCTGGTGGGAGAGGTACTCAGTGGTCCTGCTTCTGCGTCGTCATCCTCGTCTTCATCCTTGTCACCGTCGTGAACGTCCGTGCTTTCCACAAAACTACCATAAAGTTTCTTGGCCTTCGTCCGGATGGTGTTGGTATCCAGCGAGATATTCTTCTTCCTGCAGTCATTTATCCACAGGGCCAATGCAGACTCCATCCTCACAATGGCCTTATTGCGGGAAGTGACCACCCTCTTTGCAGTCTTGTTAAAAGTCATCGTTGCTGTAGACCTAATATTCTTCTTGTCTTTCTTTATGTAGCGTAACGTGTGGGCACAGCGCAGGAGAGCAAACAGACTGGTGCTATGGTCACTGAGCCAAGCAGCACCCAGGACACAGAACACAGTGCTGTGGTTGGTCGCGTTCCATTCCATCAGCCAGTAGCGTGCCGTGTACAATCTCACGTTGGCAAACTTGTGCAAGCAGTAGTGGCGTACTGCATTTCCATTGTGTACAGTACAGTATTCATCCACTGATGAAATACATACTGTATTTTATTTCGATGTTATATTCTTTTAATGTTTTTGAATTAACATTTTTTATGTTTTAAATTTTTTAGGCAAAAATAATTAAAATCATAAATATTATATAAATACCTAATACCACCAAATCCCAAGATATAGCAAAAACTCTGTGATACAGAATTAGATATACATATTTTTTTAAAACCCGTGATACAGTGAAGCCGCAATAAGTGAACCGCGATATAGTGAGGGGCAACTGTACAATGAAAAAGAATTAGGTAAATAAAGAGGTAAAGGAGAAAACCTGGCTTATGGTAAAGGTTCTCGTGTTTGGTAAGGGCCCCCTGCAGCCATCATTTCCCTGAGAAATATGAGGTGGAATATTGGATGGTGAATACCTTTGAAATTAGGTGGATTTGGTTTGAATTGTTTGTTGACCATGGACAATTATTAATCTGTTTGAGCTCGGTTCTCATATTTCCTGTGGAAGATCATGGTGAAGATTACCTGAGATAACATACATAGTGTATACAATGTGTGAAAACACACACACAGTGCCGAGCAGAGATAGCGTCTGGGTCAGAATAGGTGGTTTATTCTAGATACCTCCCCTGTAAAGAGCAACGGCCTTGGGTGTATAAGAAGTCACCCTTAAGCAGCTATCCTTCATCAAAAGAACCTGAGAGGAACTGACTGGAAAAGGTGGACGGAGGAAGACCCAGCATGATGGACGCTGGAAGGACTGAGGATGAGCCAGAACAGTAGGCAAGTCTGGCAGCTGAGAGACCGTAACAGCCGTGAAATCGGGGCCTTGTTAGTCACCACTGCTCCAGCTGGTGGCTTGGGCTTCCTTTGTAACCAAATGGTAGTGGTCGGAGCACCAGATGGTTGATTTCTGAGGGGAAATTGAGGAGGAAAATCCCCATAAGTTTGCCAAGCACAATACAAATAAAGAACTCTGCATATATAGCATGGGTAATTAGCTGTAGATCCATTAAAGGGAATTTCCTACAATCTTAGAGTCTATGGAAACTAATCGTGGTCAGGCCCTCTCTTTGATATTCTGTCACTGAGACTGAAGGGATATAGGAGCAGCATGTTGGCTTAGAATGAAATATGACATTTCATAAGCCAAGCAAAACAGAAAGAGCAGATGAAGAACTAGAGAAAGCCAAGAGGGGTAAGCAGGAAAACGCCCCTCGGACCATGAGCCAGTGAGGGTTAGGTCTGAGATGACAAA
This sequence comes from Micronycteris hirsuta, assembly GCA_004026765.1. Classification (NCBI taxonomy): domain Eukaryota; kingdom Metazoa; phylum Chordata; class Mammalia; order Chiroptera; family Phyllostomidae; genus Micronycteris; species Micronycteris hirsuta. The sequence goes on from PVJI01000578.1 coordinate 44,480, forward strand.
AGATCTGAGCTCCAGGGAGTCCAAGTGTTACGTCAGGAGCCCATTAGTAAGTAACACAAGCATTGAACCCGTGGACCTGGTGAGGGACATTCATGAGTAATGGAAGCAGGTGGCCTAGAAACAGAAACACCTTTCCTCCCAGTGTACTCCTGGGCAATCTAGTGTGTCTGGGATCAGGACAAACTTGAAGCCACCAGGACACGTCCCATAGTGCACCCTTGGGCACGCCAGCCTGACCTTGAGCACACACCTCCCTGCGGAGTGACAGCATCCTGCGGGGTCGCACCGCCTCCAAGTGCTCCTGGTACTAAGTGCCGCTCACGGAGCTTCGTTCCCTCACAGTGAAGGATATGGACATGAGCGTGGGCAGGGCATGGAGAAACCTCATGTGGAGAAAAATACTGTCTTCTTAACTCATGTAGATTGGTGGGTCCCTGAGCACCAGCTGCAGACCCATAATGAGGGAGAACCAATGGGTGAAGAAGGGAGAGAAATCAGGCAGGGTGAGTTAGAAACCCGCTGATTCCATCTGGGAAGCTGAGTGAAGAGCACATTCTCCGTCAGGATCCTAGGTTCTCAGCACTGACCCGCCCTGGCTCACCTCGCTAAGGAGGGCCAGTCCCTTCACAGTCTTGAGGCTTTAGCTTCCATACTAACAGATTGGTGATGGTGATAGCCCCAGTGGTTTCCAAGTTCCTGTTCAGTCCCCTAGTTCTCTCATTTTACCACGGCCAGTGCCAAAGCTGACTCCTGAGGAGCGCAGGGGTGGGCTGGGGTCCAAAGTAGCCAATTGCAAATGTAGATGGGATGCACCAGCATCATCACCCCATCATCCAGTGTTTGCCATTCTCTTGTTAGACCCAGCAGAGAATGGCTCTAGTCTGGGACATTCTGCTCACCATACCATAGAGCAATGGCATATGTTGCTGAATAATCCTTGGTTTCCCATCGCATCTGGGTTAGGTGTCAGGACACTTAACTGCATTGCAGGCAGCATTGAGATGAGCAGTGTGCCTGGGGAACTTGGCCATGCTCTTCTGTTTGGGCTGGGGAAAGGGGACCGGGAAGAGTTTAACGTGGGAGGGACTCCTGCTGTTCAGGGAGCATCTGGGGCCCTCAAAGATGGCTTGTCATGAGACACGAACGTGCTTATCCACTGCCTCCTTGCTCATGGAGCCAGTCAGTCCTGTGACAATGTTGCTTCACTTGTAACAGGAAAATAATAATATTTGCCCTGCCTTCATTTTAGGATTCCAGGGAAGTGCTTAGAAAAATACCAAGTGCCATGCAACTATAAAGTTATTAATAATGTTGCTACTATACATTTTGATTGATGAGACTTTGATAAAGGGAAAAGCTACTCCCCTCCCTCCACCACAAGACCTGTTCCCAAAAGTACATCTCAGTCCACACTCCAAAGACATTTCTCGCAACCACATCTTAGTGCGGTTCACCCAATAAAAAGCTCCTTTGGCTCCAAGTGGGCATGAAAGTTCATCACAACATTTGCCATCAATAAAAAACCAATTCCTTCCATATGAAAAGCATTACAGCTGTCGAATGGTTATTGAGTGATGATACCTGAATAATGGGGATACAGGAACAGGGAAATGTACAAAGGGAAACTTCACAGGGATGCCAACTTGTAAAGACAGAAATGCTGCTATCAGAGGGAATTAGTTAAGTGGAGTAGAGCACTTTGGCCCTCACCAGGCAGGAACGATGAGGGAGCAGGAGAGCTGGAAGGTGGAGAAAGCAGCAGGTAGCAATGAGAGGATCAGCGCTGCTCGGTCGATGAGTCACGGCTGAGGGTGATGGAGGGTAACCGTTACAGCCCACACAAACCATTGCTGCATTATGGCCAGCCCTCTCAGTCCAGGAACTTGTCAAAAATGATCTTCTGGAAAATTCTGTCACAACAGTCTCTGCATTTCTAATTAGAGCTCGCTTGGCCATACAGGGTCCCTCGAGCTCGTTTGAGCCACATTCATGCTGGAGAGGTGGGAAGCAGGGCCAGAGCGCCGGAGCAGCCATCCCTGAGGTGCCCCTAGAGAAGGTCAGCCTTTCTCAGAAAACCGAGCGCCTTCCTGGCCGGGGCGTCCTGCGCACTCCTCAGTGCAGCTCTTCCCTCTGCCGCACGTCGCGTCCGCCTTCCAGTCTGCCACACGTGCTCACGTCTACTGCTCGCCCTGTGGCCATTCCTGGCTGGCCAAAAGGAGTGTGGGCCTGGTGGTAGATGAAGAGCAGTGCTCTGCCCAAGAGCTGGGGTTGAGCATGCCTTTATCCGGTGCCTGGTGGGCTTGGGGAAGGTCGCTTAGCTTTTCTGCCTCAGTTACTTCATCAGCTAAGTAGAGATGATCCCTCCCTCGTGGTTCAGGGTGAGGAGCAGATGGGATCCGATGGCGACTGTTGAGTGTAAATTGCTATACGTACTTGAGGTAGCGTGACCCCATACTCCTGGTTTGATGGGACAGTCTCTATTTAGAACTGTTCTCCTGATGAAACCGTTACTGTGGCCCCATTTTATTCTCAAAAGTGTCCTGGTTTAGGCAATAAATTGTGTCACCCTGGGCATTTATGTATTGGCAGATGGAGGTCTGGAGGGACTAAATGAAGCTGGGAACTTTCTTTGAAGACCCCCAAAACCTCAGAATCCTTGTCCCTTCCTCCTCTATTGCAGAGCAGAAATTCATCTGACTTGCTTTCAAAATAAAATTTATTCAGTTAGTCCATTAAAGGAAATAACAGCCCTGTTTTAATTTCAGCAACGGCCCTGGGATGAAAAGACTACTAATTACTCTAACTAACCAAGCACATTAAGTGCACATGTTTAAACGAATATCAAAATACCATCAATCTTGGTCCCGAAGTTCTCAAGATGCTGGAATGTATAAACATTTGGTGGAAGAGATTGTGACTTCAGAGAAAACACAAACCAAGCTGCCTGTTTGTTTGTGTTGCTGCCTACTTGTGGAGAAACAACCAAGAGACATGGAAAGACATGAGGGTGTCTCCCTAGTTTATGTTTCCAATTATTGCCCAGAGGAGACAGAACAAAGAAGCTCCTGTTTAGAGCGAAGTCTAAAGAAGGTTCGGGGTGAAGAAGCTTAGCCATGTGAAAACACAATCCACTATTGGCATTCATGAAATAAAATAAAACTGTAGTTTATCATAAGAACAAACAACATTCAGGGAAAATAACTCCTGCCATGTCCTCATTCCATGTACAAGGTTCTCTAAAAACACCCCGCTACCGGTGATGAGAGCTGCCGTGATGGAAGCTGCAGGGCTGGGACGTGCCTCTGGACTCGTAACTGGGAAGCCATCAAGGTCACATTTCTTTGTTCCATTGAGCGCACCACTGACCCGGGGTCATTTCTCAGGGCTCAGACTTCAGGGAGCAGGGACGATGCTCAAGGACAACGTTAGCCAGAAAGGATTCCGGTTAATAATGTCCAAGTGGTCTCCAGGTTCAGAATCCTGTCTTGTTCAATAGAGAAAATGCTGGTGAGGGCGGGCGCGGGGCACTGTCGTCAGCAGGGAGAACTGCGTCCTCAACTCAGGACAGGGCGCCTGCCCTGCCTGATGGGCTGCCCTCTCTCCTTCCCCTGTCTCTTCCCTTCCTCCTCTGCTCATTTGCTCTTTCACTTATTTATTATTTAGTTTTTTGGGAACTAAAATAATTTTTGGCTCGTGCTCCACGCTGTGGTGAAGAAGCACAGATCTTACCGTCCTGTGCAGAGACAGGGCTCCCCGCCGGACATTTTATTTTGATCACTGATAACGTAATTGCCGCAGTAGCCCAGGCATATCCTGTCTGAATTCATGAAGATTTTACTTTACTTTTCCTCTATTTTTTCTCTTTTCTTCTCATTACATTTCCACTAGTGCATCTCCAAAAAGAGAAGGCTCTCTTTCTCGTCTCTTATTAAAAAATAACTTTTAAAAATAATTATTAAGTTAGTATCCTGGCCAAGCCCTGTGCTAAATAATTTCTCTGGCATCATCCCATCTAACATTCATGATATACCTTTAGAAGTCTGTTGTTGCCATCCCATTTTACAGATGAGGAAACTAGGGCTCAGAGAGACTAAGTGGCTTACTCGCCCAGGTCACACAAATGGCGTTCTAAAGGGTCTGGGAAATGGCCAGTGTGATAACATCCTGGTAGTGCCAAAAATGATGATAAAGGTGCTTCCATTTTCAGGTAATTGGCTCCTTGCCTTCTGAAGCTTAGGCTCTCGTACCTTAGGATAATGTGGCTCCAGGAAGGACCTGCCCTAGGGCACAGGGGCTGCACCTGCCGGCCCCACGCCATGGCCCGTGGCATAATTAGGGTACTGCCCTCTCCCTTCAAACGATGTATCTGGAATTCTAAGATCATCCAGATCCTCTAGTATTGTGGACTGGGTTTAGGGATGGTCCTTGGAGAATATGCCAATGAGGTGTTTTTTTCCATTCCAATCAAATTGGCTAGTGTTCTGGGGACTCTAAAGGCTATCGCGGTGCTTCATTCCCTGCTATGCCACCTTCTTTAAAGAAAGATATCAAGGAGGGAGGTACTATTCTGTGTAACATTCCAGGACATCCGTAAGTGAGTGAGTCTTTTGCTCTCCAGATAGAGATTCTCCGGAGTTGGCTCAGGCTAGAAATGAATCCTTCTGCAGGAGCAGACTAGAACAGGTGTTGTTATCATTGCCATTCATTAGGTAGTTTTTGCCTCTTGCTCCATATTTAAGAACTCAATTGCTCTTATTAACCTTGACCTGTAGGAACAAGAACAGCCAACAAATCCTATCCCTTCTTTCCTTCTAGACTTATCCTTTTGCTCTCTCCCGCCTTTATCACACTGGTTCAGGCAAGCTCTTGCTCCAACTTACTTCTTTGACTCTAGTCTTTGTCTGCTGATCTCTCAATTCATCTTGCAGTCTACCCCCAAATGTTATTTCATTCACAACTCCTTACTCAAGAATATGCAGCACCCCACTGCCAAGTTTTAAGCTTTTTCAGTCACAAAAGTAACACTTAACTAATGTCTCAAATTTAAACAATACTGAAGTATATAGAGGGGAATCTCAGATAGATTGATCTAGCTATCTATCTTCAAGGCAAGAGGATTTTTCTTTATTTTGAGACTCTTCTCTTTTTTAATCTTTAAAATGTTTACCAATATAAGTCATGCATATGCTAAATAAAAATTCATTCATATAGTAATAGGAGTCTTACAATAACAAATAATAGTTTTCTGACCCATGATTCTCCCTAGCAGAGCCCATTGAATCAGGAAATGCCTCAGCTCAGCTGTTAAAACCTGGATGACATGGTGCTGCTTGGGTTACCTTCTGAGCCTTATTTTCACTCCTCCTCAACTTGGACCGACTGCTCCATCCAGGCCAGTGTCTAGTCTGATAGTCTTTGTCTTTCCCCTGGAGAGTTTAGTCCATTTACATTATTTGCAGTAAGTATTCCAATTATTTGGATCCAATCAAATGAATCCAATTATTTGGATTCATTTCCACCATCTTATTTTGTACTTTTTAGTAATTACCTTTTTTTCTGTTTCATTTTCTTTCTCTTTTGCTTCCTTGTTTTGAATTTATTGATTCTATTTTCCCAACCTTCAATTCTAGTTTCTCCCTTGTATGCCAGTTCTTTTGGTGTTCATCCTAGAAACTTTAATATGCATAATTAGCATCATAGAATTGAAAGTTAATATATTTAAGGTTTTTCTGAACAATAAAAGAAGCAGAGAATACTTAAGTGCAAATTACCTCCAAATTTTATGTGTAGTTACTTTTTTATTCTCTCTTGGTTTTTAAAAAGCCATAAATTAGACACTATTGATGTTTTATACTATCAATTTTTAATTTAGATTTAACCACATGTTAAACTTAATCTTTGCTCACCGACCCTCTTGCATTTCAGCCTTGCCTTCTAGGACCCTTTCCTTCTTTCTAAAATGCATGTCTTTTAGAAGTTTCTACGATGAGAGTGTTTTGGTAGTAAATTCTCTCAGTTTGGCATAATCTGAAATATAGTGGTACCTAGGTACTCGTCAGCTTCAGAACTTGTCTAACCTGGTACTCATCGCATTTTGACGAGAAAAAGTGTTTCAGCACTCAGCACTTGCTTGCCGCAGGTTGCACTTGCCAGAACTCGCGTGAGCCACTATGCCGCCCTGCGAGAGAAAAGCTTCCTCAACTGTTGCTTGCTTGCCACTCGTGGGAGCGAATTACCGATGGGTACCAAGGTACCACTGTAGTTTTTTGCAGCTCCCCCTCTTTGAAAGACAGCTTTTCTTGTTTAGAATTCAAAATTGTTAGTTATTTGATACTAGTTGCTTGATAACAATCCATCTGATTTTCCTTGCTGCTCTTGAGCATTCAGCTGTCGGCTTTTTCCTAGATAATCTGTTTGTTCTCTCTGATTGCTTTTAAGTTCTCCTCTTTGTGTTTTTCACTTTGATATGTCTAGGAATGCACTTATTTTTATATATCTTGCTTGGGATTCTCTGGGCTTTCTTAATCTATGCACTGGTGTCTTTTATCAATTCTGGAGAATTTCATCCATTATCTCTTTCAATATAACTTCTTTCCATTCTCTTTATTGTTTCTGTTGTTTCCCATAGAATATTCTCATCCTATTCTCCAGGTTTCTTAAACATTTTCGTATTTCCCATTGCTTTTCTTCCCCTCTTTTACTAGAATTGGTGTAATCTCTTTAATATTCCACTTCATCTCTTTTCTCTTTTAGCCTGATCATTAAAATTTCAATTTTATTTATTATGTTTTTATTTCTAGAATTTCTATTTGGTCATTTTTCAAATCTGTCCAGTTATAATAGATTTTTGTTATACTTTTGATCTCCTCTTATATTTTTTGAACATATTAATCATACTAATTTTATAATCTAGGTTTGATTAGTCCCAGTATTTGTGGTCTCTGAAGATCTGGTTCTAGAGTTTCTAGTTTCAGCTGACTCTCACCCAGGATGGCTTATTTCCCTGTGTGTTTAATGATTAAAAAAAAGAGTTTATTTTCCTTGTAACTTAATGTTCAGGAATTCATTGAGGCCCTATTTTGAAGTATTTTCTTCCAGACAAGATTGGAATTTGCTTTTGTCAGGTGCCTAAGGATATCACCAAGTTAGAACCAATTTAAACTAAAAATTCACATTTTCTTTTTTTTTTTTAAAGATTTTATTTATTTTTAGAGAGAGGGGAAGGGAGGGAGAAAGAGAGGGAGAGAAACAGCAATGTATGGTTGCCTCTCACATGGCCCCCACTGGGGACCTGGCCTGCAACCCAGGCATGTGTCCTGACTGGGAATCGAACCAGGACCCTTTGGTTCCCAGCCCACACTCAATCCACTGAGCTACACCAGCCAGGGCAAAATTCATGTTTTCTTTTGGCCACAATAGTTGTGTATATTCAAGCCCCAAACCCAACAAAGTTGAGATCTGTTATTAGAAATGAGGGGGAATTTTTTCTTTTCTCTTTCTGAGCCACTCAGAGCGGAGGCCAACCTGGCCACGTGTCTCCGCCTCCTTGTTCTGTGGGGTAGGTGTCTTTGCCGTTCACTCACTGAGAGGGTTGCCCTTCAGTATTCTCAGCTTTGTTTGTGGGTGTCTGTTCTGACCTTTTACTCATCTTGGGCTTTAGGTTTTGTCCCTAATGCATGGGAAATGCTGACTTGGTGGCTCCTTTGGATTTGGGCTTTCTGGTCAGTGCTGAGCCCCAAGGAATTACTTCACTTTCTAGCCAAATCTGTCACATGTTAAAAAAAATTGTCTTTATCTTTTACCTATGCCCTTAGGAATTCTTGAAAGTCTAGTCCACCTATTGTTAAAAACAGAAGACTTTGCTGTTGTTTTGCATCTGGGCAAATTCTCTGAGCTTTGGTTTGTTTCATGACTAACGTGGACTCAACTATATCGTTATGATTTCATGAGGATTAAATAAGATAATGGCTGTAAATGCCTTCTATGGAGAAGTTTAATAAATGATGGTGATTACTGTTACTACTGCTACTGTTTCATTTTTAGTACTACTACTACTACTAGAAAAGAGCCTGCTATTCATGGGAAATCAAAGAATTAGGTGGTTAAAAGAAAGATAGTTAATTTTAAAAGCAGTTAAAATTTTAGCTTTTTAAACATATTCATCATGTATATTATATATGAGGGTTTTTTTGAACACCACCCTGAAATAGCTAATAACACTTCTCCCTGGAGGACCTGAGCCTTGTCCCCGAGCTGTACCTTTGACAGGGGTCTGTGTGTGGGCTGGAAGCGAGGCTCCAGTTAGTAACCGATGTCAGAGTCCACAGTGAAAACACTTCCGCTCTGTGCAGCATGGGTGGGCAAGCTGAAAGAACACCATTTATTGGAAGAAAGGTGCTACACATATACAACGAGGTGTTATATTTATTATTATTTCTATTTTAAATTATCCATTGAAGAAAGACGACATGGCAAGAATTTTTAATGAGGCCCAGGGTCAAATTGGGTTCAGAAGCCCAAAGGGAAACGTGGTCGTGTTCTGATGGCGATGCACGTGACCTTGGGCAGGTCAAGTTACCTCGCAGCCTCATTCCCCTCACGTGTGAAGCAGCAGCGCGGGGCTGTGTAGCCTTAGGGAACTTTTGCATCTCCATTCCTGTGATTCCCGTCTCTTCCCAGGCCACATCCCCTGGACTCCCCAGTTCACTGACTTCTAATACCCCCCACCACAGCTGTGCTGAAGAACATTGTTTCTCCAACAATGTCTTTCCAGAGTCCCCTGTTCTCTGTGTGAAAAACAGAATCAGAGCCACAGTAGAAATAGAATCCTTCGTGTGGTTTGGCTTTTCCTGGTTCATGAGATCTCATCTGCCTCGGCTGTGTGGTTGAACATGAAGAGCTACAGCAAGGCGCCACAACTGCCATCTAAGGAAGGTGCGAGCTGGTACTAAAAGCCTGTGAGTGAGGTTAGCCATGTGCAAAAGTAGGCCACACCTAGAGACAGTTTGTCGTTGTGTTTCTAAGAAGACTCAGAAAACAGCTCAATCCTGCCAGGGGTGCCTGGGCTGTGTCCCTAAGCCTGGGGGGCAACTCCAGGGAGTGCAATTATAGCGATGGTGGGGGGCCTGTTACACCAAGAGGAAGGCTGCCGCGCAGCGGCCTCCCTGGAGTCCGAAAAACGGGCGTCTGGAAAACAAAGACCTATTTCTGCTGATAGCACACACTGGGAAAGGGCAAAGCTGTTGGAGGGAGGTAAAACCAGGTTCTAAGCTGGACTGCATTGCTCTAAAGCTCTGGAAGCCTCGTCTCTGACTAGGGACTAGAAACTCTGTTGTGGGGACTAACCTGCGACCATTTCCCAAACTTCGGTCATTTGAAGGCCACAGTCAAGTGGTTTGCTATACTGTCCTGCTACCTGCTACCTGTCCTACTATTCCCTCAGTGTTTCCATTTAAGTTGATTTTTTTATGGAGACAGGTTTATTTTAAAAGGAAGCTTTCTGTTACTATCAGAAATGAAAAACCAGTATCACTTGCCACAATTAGAAGTTCCAGTAGTGTTTCTATTTCTCTTTCTCTCTCTGTCACACACACGCACACGCACACCACCACCATGAACACAAAGCGATGTTGTTAATTCCGAGCTAGGTACTATTGCCTGCGAATTTCTCTGGGCCTGGGGCTTGCTCTCTTTTTGTCAAAGAGTCGATTAGCAAGTATTAGACTTACCAGCATACCCAAGTGAGACTTCTTCCTTGTTGTAATAAAGAACATTGACAGAATCCTTGGCTGGTGTGGCTTAGTGGGATGGGTGTTGTCCTGAAAACCAGAAGGTTGCCCACTTGAATCCCAGCCAGGGCACATGCCTCGGCTGTGGGCCAAGCCCCTCCTCTGCCCTCCCCCCCGTTTCAGAATGTGTGAGAGGAAGCCGATCATTGTTTCTCTCGCATATCAATCTTTCTCTCCCTCTCTTTCTCTCTACCTTCCCCTCTCTCTAAAAATAAATAATTAAAATCTTTAAAAAAAGAAAATATTGACGGAGGATAAGAGTCCCTCGCTTACATATCCCCCCACCCATGCCCCCACAACAGGGAGACAGGCACTTCTATGGTTTCCATCCCTTTTCTAGCCGAAGGCATCAAGAATAAATCCCCTGCTCAAAGCACATGGGTAGTTAGGGGCACAGACACAGTGGGGCCAAGGGGACCTGTTTCCAGACCTAGAGTTTGCCACCACAGGGCTTGCTCTTCTCTCACGCGGTGAGTCAATGTTATTTCGTGTTATGACTCCATGACGCCCGAGAGTATCTCAGGTCCTGTCTAAAAGCATATCCTGCATCATGAGTTGTAGGCAGGCTCCATCTGGGGGACATTGCCCTGCGGAAAGACAAGGAGTGTCGTGCCAAGACCTAGAAAGTGTCACTCAATGAGGCTTGGTCCCTTCACTCCCCAATTGTCCTGTCCATGGCACAGACCATCCCGAGTCCTGGTTCCAGCACTCAAAGATGCTTGAAGGGAAGTAACCACTTTAACTGTCACAACTTGAAAATGCTTGTCATAATTCTCTGATGATTCCAAAACTTCCAGGCAGACCTCCAGTAGTGACGTGCTTTGCGTCATTGACTTTCCCGCTGGGGAAAGAAGGAACCGATCAGCTGATAGCAGTGTGCTATCTGGGGTTCACCCATGTACTTCAGGGACTGGGACGGGCCCTCTGTCAATGTTCACCGAATGAATGAGCAAACGGTTGGTGGTTAAATTTCTAATAATTATGAAATGCCCACATCATGGAGCTCTTACGCTATGTCTGACCCTGCAGTGACAGTTTCTCCTGTCGTCTCATTTCCTCAACAACCCTGGGAAGCAGGGGCTATTGTTCTGTTGTACAGATGAGGAGGAAATTGAAGCATGGGTGGTCAAGTACTGGACTCCACGCCCGTGGGGCTCCTGACTCTACTTATACTTCTCCCACCAGAATCACCTGCCCAAGAAGCTCTGAGTTCTGGTGAACTTGGTGGGCGGCTGACAGGCCCTTTGAACACCAACTTTGACTTCCCCAGACTCTCTTGCCTGCAAAGCTCTCCGCATAGTGCGGGGGTTGCAAGCCCTGGCTTTGATCTCAGGCAGGCCCGAATCTAAATCGTTTTCAGCCATCTCCCAGCCATTCGACTGAGGCAAGCTGCCTGATTTCCCTAGGCCCCGATTCTTCGTCGCGGAACAGAGTATCACAGAAGAGAGCACATGAAAAAGCACTCACGCGATGCACTTGGTACTCACTAGCTTTCACTAAAAGCTATTTATTATTATGGAGAGGAAGCCCAGAGGACCTGGGCTGGGAAAGGGAGGTCATTTTAAGAGGAAAATGGAAATGGAAGCAAAGTTATTTCTGTTTCTTTATAACCTTGATGAAAATGTCAGATGAGGCCTTGGAGTGCCGATTTCTTCCTTTCTTAGAAACACCCTGGTGAGCAAATATCCCACCCCACACGCTCCCGGAAGGAGTGTTCAGCACCTCCAGTTATTGGATACACATCCTCCTGAGCCATGTGCCCATCCTGTTGCTTGTTCCCAAAACAGGCTGCTGAGGCCCTGGCGTTTTAGGAAATTAATTCCCTCACAAGGCAGCCAGAGCCGGTGGAACACCCAAGACGCCCAGGCGGCGGCAGCGGCGATGATGAAGTGAGTGCGAGCCGGGCGCAGGGAAGAAAGGGAAGTGTCGCCTGGAGTTAGAGAAGGCTCAGCCCTCTCCAGTCCGGACACTGGCAGGCACGGTCCTTCTCCACAGCATTTGAAGTTCACGTACACAGTGCGGTAGAGTGTGGGTTCTGAACTTGAGAAAGACTCTGTACTCTTCCTCCTAACCCCCTTCTTTCCAATCACTGAATCAGCCCTCACTTGCGTGTTTACTTGGTTTTGTGGTTTTGACTTGGATGTGGTTAGCGAGGTAGGGTCAGAGGACGTGCCCTCCACCCCACCCCTCCACCTCTCCCCGCCAGACAAATATCCTGCTTGGTCTTAGAGACCAAACATGATACTCTTGACAGAGGAGCTGAGGAAATTCTGACTCTGTTTCTGTGGGGTGGGGCCTAGGTATTGACATTTGTTAAAAGCTCCCAGGTGGTCGAGTGATTGAAAGAACCAGGATGACTAATTGTGTTTAGAAGGCAAGTTACTGGGAAAAAATTGGCCCCAGCCATAGTAAGAGTTAGCATTGCTTAGTCCTGCATAAATATTTGCAAAAGATGCTTTGATTACCTAGTGTCTTTTGACAAGCCCCTCAGAAGCTCATTCCCAATATTTCACGGGTGTGGACAAAGGGTACCAGCTTATTTTACTCCCGTTGAAATGGCGCACTCAGCAAACCTCTAGAAGAACTAGGAAGTTATGACCCTGGTGAAATGGTTTGGCCCAAGTGGTAGTGGTGGTAAGAGGAACCAGCCAAGACCCAAAACCTCTGGTTCTCAGGTCATTCCAGATTTCTCCAGAGGTTATTGAACCCATTGATATGCCTTAGGATAATGTGCTCCACCCAGTATGATCTGCTGGAAGCCAGCATGGAAGGTACACATATAACATCAAGGAAAGAGGGTGCTGCCAAGGCTCCTGCTTGCCAACGGATTTATAATCAAGATTATGGGCTTAGAGATCCAGAGAGGCTCTGCAAGGGAATTCAAAGGAAAGAATGGGTCACTTGTGGGTGAGCTGGGTAGTCAGTGTGAGAGTGGTGTGGGGTCAGGAACGGTCAGGTGCATGCGTAGCAGACCTGCAGGGGTCTTAGTTGTGAAGAGCATGAAACACACCGATCAGTGACAGATAGAGAAGGCTTCCCCCTCCCCTACCTTTTTCATAGCCTTCTGACATCAGGTGCAGACTCAGACTCCGTGGCCTGAGGCTCAGTATTCAGTGAGGGGCTCCTCTGCTGTCTCCGGACTTTCCCCTCCCCAGCAAGGCTGCCGTATGCAAGGTTCGTTCTCCACCAGCAGTAACCAACTAGAAAAGATGATAGAAAAGGAGGTCCCATTCACAGTAGCTGCCAAACCCACAACAAACCTGGGAATTAACCCCACAGAAGATTGCCCAAAAGTTTTTGAGTATAATTTTGAGGAAATTTTGGGAAAATTTTGAGTATAAAAATTAAAGAATGATATTGTATCAGAATAACTTTAATGTAGACCAAAACACACACTCAATGTTTAAAAGGATATAGACATGCTCAAGGATCTCTGGGACACTCCCGGGGGGGAGGGAATAAAAGAGGGGAGGACAGATATAGACATGCCTGCCATCAACAGCACTGAAAAACGTTTCCTCAGCGAGTCGTGTGTGCTCTCTGGAAGAGACAACCAAAATAGGAGAACTCTGCATGTTATCATCATCATTATATGTGTCCACTAAAAAAAACTACCAGATTTTAGATTTTCTTGAGGTCAAGGATTATTTTTATACATCTTTATATTTCCCATGGTACTTAACACAGTGCCTTGCATATAAAAGGTGCTCAAAACATATGTTTGTCAGTTCTGTTACAAACAGTGTTTATACATCATGGAATGCACCGTACAGGAACCCTAGAACAGGTAAATTCTAGAGAAAATGTAGAAAATGTATATTATTAAAATTTAGAAAATGCAAAAAATTTACAAAATCAAAATATATTGAACTCTCTTATCGATATTACTACCTGTGGATAACCAATATATACCCTTTGGGTTTAGTATTCCAGTTTTCAACTGCAATATTTTTTTTTGATTGTTTGATGGCTTTCTAATTTTTTTATTTAATAGTTTTGCCATTTTGTGTTTTGAGTGAAATGCGTGTAGCAGTGAAATCAGTATAAAATATATTTGCTATGTGAGGAGGAGTCCAGGGTGTCCTAGTCGAGAGGCCTTAGGGGAGTCTGCAGGAAGATCTGCAGGCAGCGGAGGCTAGACTCAGGGGGTGTCTGGGGTTGCTGAGGGGAATTTATGCAGAGGTCAGCAAACGCCTCCTGTGAAGAGCCAGCTGGCTGATGTTTATAGGTCACCCTCTCTCTGTCACCACCGCTCAGCAGTGCCGTCACACTGTGAGAGCAGCCTAGACAAAATGCAAGTAAGTGAGCATGGCTGTGTCCCAACAACATTTCATTCATGACATTCAAGTCTGAATTTCATATAATTTTCACAGTTTTCACAGGGAAAAGACCAGAGGCAAGAGAAAACTCAGCCAACCGAAAGAACTAACCGAAGGTTGTTATAAATCACTGAGTGGGAGCAGGAGGTCAGGGATGCGGCTTAGAGGCTCCAGCCACTGACAGCTTGGCTCCCTGTGCCACCGAAGGGTGTCAAGTAGTGGGGCCAGATCTGCTGGAAGGAGCTTGAGAAGCGGATGCGTTCCGGCTTTGCCCTGAGGTTAGAACCATTGCTCAAAGTGCTTTAGGCGAGAAAGTCTGCTTTCAGATTCTGCGGCACTCCCTCGAGAAGAAAAAGCGACACCCAGGAAAACAGTGCCCTACCACGGGAACACCCAACATTTAATGAAACTAACCAACTTGGGGTTGGTGGGAGGGGTGCACATAAATCACTACACAAGCAGGGCGGCTAATCTGTGGGATCCTTGCAAAGACAGCCCAGGGTACATCTTGCCTCACTCTTATTATGACACTCCTTGGTATATGCCTGTCATTTCTACTTCCTGGGTCCATTGCTGCCTTTTTCCCATCAGTGCCACCCACCTCGGGCCCAACTCTCCTGACTGTGAAATCAGATCGCGTGGCCTGTTACCTTCTCGATCAGTCTCATCCTGATTTAAATGCTACTTTGAAGCCTTCATTAATACAGGATCATGATTTCTTTAGTTATTTCTTCCCTTCCCACACCTCCTTGCCACCTCAGGCTGCAAATATATTATACAGTGGTCTGGACTAAGTGGGAGAAAGCTTGTGTGTATTTCCATTTCATTGCATTTTGCTGAAATTTAACGTGTACCTCAATGGAACATGATGCATCACAAAATCTAAGCAGGTTGTTTTCATGCACCAAGCGCCTGATCTCGTTTCCGTGAATCCTTTCTCAGGGTTCTTGGACGTGGCGTCTTGGTGCAATACCTGCCTACTTTTTTTTTTTTTTAATTTATTTTTAGAGAGAGGGGAAGGGAGAGAGAAAGAGAGGGAGAGAAACAGCAATGTATGGTTGCCTCTCACGTGGTCCTCACGGGGACCTGGCCTGCAACCCAGGCCTGTGCCCTGACTGGGAATTGAACCGGGACATTTTGGTTCCCAGCCCGCGCTCAATCCACTGAGCTACACCAGCCGGGGCAATACCTGCCTACTTTAACTCCACAGCTCTTTCAACTACAAGAAGGCTTTCAGCATTTGGAGTCTGAGATTTGATTACTCAGCGAGGGGAGACATTAAGAAGTGATCTCACAGGCATGATTTGCACCTTGCAAACTTGCTTAGAATTTTAAGCAGGGGGTTTTCCGAGTGAACTTGCCTCACTGTCCTGGTTTGCAGGCCTAAATTATGAAGCAATTAATATACGGCACATAAAACTGTCCAGTCTGTTTGTTCTTGCTGTCATACCGTCAGTAATGATGGCAGGAACTGACTAATGGACCGGCCCAAGTATCTGTGTACACGGAGAAGGAGAGAGGAAGAAAGGGGGGCAAGCGGGAGAGAGCACGCTCAACAAATATAACTCATATTTCTCCAAGAGCGCGACTCTTCCATTTCCTAATGCTTTTCTCATGAACAGTCCAGGTCTTTCAAAAAAAAAAAAAAAAAAAAAAACTTTATGAAATTTAAGCCCCGTTTCTCATTTCATTGAAAAACCTTTAAGAAAAGCCATTTTTCATACTTAAGACTTTTTCAAATCTCTCCTAACCAGTTACACTCTGTATTGTATCTTTTGTAGCTGGCCGCCGTCCAGCGACAATCCTTAAAAATCCCTTTACAGTTTTAAAGGAAAATACAAGCTCTCATTTACCACTGGATGGAGTCAGAAAATAAAAGCTTAATGCCTTGACAGGCCTGGATATTTTTTTGAGGCCTAAGTCTGATTTATGGCAGTAGCCGGCGAACCAGGCTGGTGAAATATTTGCTGCTGCTCCCAGGGATATGGAAAAATGAAGTGTGAAGTTCTGGGGAGAGCAGGCCACAGCCTTCCAGTCACTAAACACTCCCACCAAGTTGGCAGGGGAACAGAGCCCTGGGCTGCAAGATGAACCTCAAAGGAATAGGGGAGGAGAAAGGGACTGTGCACTGTGTCAAAATACTGCCAAGGCTGAGCGCTCGCCATACATTTTGTGACATGGGGTGGGATGTTTATGAGGGGGGTTTAGGGAGGAAAGAGAAGAGAGACATTTTCTTCCTTCTTTCCTCATTTTATTTTCTTTATGGCGTCCCTGTAGGGGTTTCACTCCAAGTAGAAGAAATTAAGAGCAACAACGGGAATGTAGGAAGTTGCTTAAGCCCCCACCATAAAATCATTCAGATCGAAAAATATGATCTGGTTAGAGAGAAGGCGCTGGCCTGCCCCAGGGTGTGCAGCTTCGAGGCAGGAAGGCAGCCCCGCTTCCCACACCTTGGTCCCCAGGCCTGAGAGCGTGGGAGCCGGATTTTCATTCCCATGGAAAGGGAATTTCCTAGAGGTAAACGTGGGGTGGGTTTTTTCCCCAGAATTTTCTTGAAGTGAGTCATCATGAACACACATGCCAGGTGAAACACTTGCTGTTTTTTTTTTTCCTATCCTTTATTTAAAAGTAAAAATAAAAAAAGTTAGTTAACATCCACCCTTTGGATTTGTTTTTGATTTTACGTGTCTGAAGTGGAGGTTGGATTCCCAGGCTTATCTGAACGGCCGTGTCTGCACCTGGCAGGGCTCACAGGGGAGATGGGTGGAGTCCCTGGGGAGGCAGGGGTTAATCCTCATTGTTTTCTCCATGGAAAAAGCCCTCTTCTAGGTGACATTTTTCAATAAACAAAGGCCAGAGTGAGCAAAAGGAGAGAACACGAAACTCATTTTCTCCCCGTGCAAACTTATCTTTGGAAGATCAGTGTCAAAATGCAATTCATTTGAGAACTAAAATGTGCCTTTTCATTACGGTTTGAAAGCACTGAGTAGCAGCATCTCTGTCTGCCAGGTGGAGACGGAGGTTGCCGCGAAGGCTTTGGGTCAGTGACGGCGGCTCCGTCGTTACAGAAACGGCTCCACCCGCGTGCAGTCGCCCTGCGCTCCTCTCTGAATCACTAACAAACACACCCACTCTCACTCAGACGGACTCTCCCAGCCTCACTTTAACACCCCCACAAAAACGGCCTCGCTCATTTACTCCCTTATCATCAAGTTAAACTCAGATAATTCAACTCAATCAACACTCATTGGTGCCTACCACGTGTACGGTACTGCTGGGCAACCGAGCGGGCCAGGGGAGCCCGGGGTGGAATAAAGAAAACAAGACTCTAGTCCTAGACCTCAAGACGTTTGCAATTAATGGAGGGAGAAACTGGTCTTTGATCTATATGCCTTACGGTAAAATGTGCACTTAAAAAAAATGTGCTCCCCTCCCACACTGGCAGAAGAAGAGAAAACAGGGACCTAGAGAAACTGAGTGATTTGCTTGCCCGATGCCACCAACAGCAATCACGAATATGACTGAGCTTGTGGTATGTATGGGCTGGGCGTTGGGCCTAGCACTGCCTGTGCCTTAGCTTCCTGAACCTTTGACAACCTGCGCAGAGGCTCCTCATTCAGCAGATGAGAAAACTGAGGTAGTGAGTAGTTAAGTCACCTGTCCCAGAGTGCATAGCAAGGAAGTGTGCGGCAGAAATCACAGCTTTTCCGGAGCCCCTTTGGTCCCTCTGCAGAGCTGAGACTAAAACTTGGTCTTTTGCCTCCTGGTCCACTGCTTTTCCCACCTGTCTCAAGCCCCCAAACCTGTGATGATGAGGTGGAGTTTAAAAGAAAAAAATATGCAACGTTTTACCCTTTTGTTTATTTGGAAAGAGCTGCAGGTAAAGAGTTGGCAGAGTGCATTTGGAAGCATCTAGATTTCAGTGCTACGGAGGTTTGTAAAAACTTGAAGACAATTTGAATATGGTCATTTGTACAGCACATTGCTCGAAAACACTCTTTTAGGGAAACTGAGAAATCCAAGGCAGGGACACGGTGAGCAGACCTCCAGGGTGGTGGCCCTGGCGTGGTTCAGTGACATGCTGAAAGAGATCGTCGAACGCTGCCTCTGCTCAGTGGCGACTGCCACACACATACAGGCCTTAAAACACACACTCGTAGTCATAGTTCACATATTTTAGCGAGTGTCCTGGCTTTCCTCCACCACTAAAATGAAAGTGAAGGTGAAATTATTTGGGGGCCACTAGAGTAGAATTCTCACCCTTGATAGCTGCCCATAGATTTAAATGTCTCACAGGAGACCCAATTAAACATTAGTGAGCTCCCAATTCACTGCAGGATCATATTTTCTGGCCATTTTCATCACTCACACTTCCCAGCAATTTAACAATGAGTTTAGGATATGACCTCTTCCCTCAGGCACCCCTCCCACCTCTTTTATTTAGGGTCTGGAATCTAGATGGCTCAAGTGTCTGGAAATATTGTAGGCAGATTTTTTCAACCAAATAACCAGTTGCTCTCTCCACACGCCCTGATTGTTATGATACGAAATTATCACAGATGAGGGCTGATGGGAGTCTCGGTATTTTGTTGATAATGATCATTCAAGGTGATCTCTGGGACGCAGCACCAAGGGAGCGCACACGGCACTGTGGCTCACACAAAGATGTTTGCGTGGATAAATAAGTGGATGGATGAAGAGGTGGCGCCTCTGGCCTGTGACGGCTAGAGGAATGGAGGCAGATGGTGAGACAGCTGATTCTTCTGTCTGCTCGCCCCAGAATGACCCCATTCTGTGTGCTTGACCAGGAGCAGCTACTTCACGCTGTGGCATGCATTCTTCTGGGCGCACTGATGATTTTCTAGAGCTTGCCCGATGCAGATGGCTTTGACAGCGCTGATGTTTGGATTCGCATCCACTACATCTTTTCTAAAACTCACCAGGCGGAGAACACACCTTTGGTTTTCCTTTTCTCCCTTTACAATTGCCCTTCTCGCACCTTTTAAATAAAAGGCATCTTCTCATCCATCCCGATCTCACTATATCCCCTGGGATATAGTGAATCCTAGTAGTCGAAATACCCTCTGGGTTTCTAAGTAGTGAGATAATTTGAAAAGGCATTTCTCTCAAAGGGGAATCCCAAGGGAACAAAGCAGAGAGCTTTGGAGGGAAACATTGAAAGGGGACCGAGCTCTATGTTCTTCCATGACAAACTCATGGCAAGTCTCCATGTATGTATGTATGTATGTGTATGTGTGTATGTATCTGCCATAACTATCTACTCCACTCACCTATTATCTATTAGAATGATAATTCAGAAATGACTTAGGGATATATTATTTGAATTGAAAACTGAAGTTAAATTTCTCTGCGAGATAGTGAGTCTGACTGGCTAATTGGAATAGCAGTAAGAATTGCTTTGTCATTTAGGTCATATATGGTAGAGTTTTCCCAAAAACAGAATAAACCTAAATCTATGGCCACAATGTTTTGATGAAATAGAGCTAAAGCACAGGTAGTGTACATAAGTTGCCAGGTGATGCATTCTTTATAACTATCTAAGCGTGTGATGGTGAAATTTAGATGTCATCTTAAAAATGTAGCTTAAAAATTCTTTTGAAGTTTCACAAAAAAGCACTTGAAGACCCCTGGTTTGGAGAATGTTTGGGGAATAGGAAAGGAGGAAACTCATTAGCAGGCAGAAAGAAACCTTTTTGGAATGAGAAGAATGCTCTCAAAATTGCAGGAATCTGAAAAGAGGTGGAAAAGGGTGAAAAAACCCTGGGAGAGAAGGTACCACTGCACTTGGGAGTGGCTTTGACATTGCGTGATCTTGATGAGCTGTCCTTTCTAAAATCAGAATACTCATGACATTCAGGTTTATCTGTTTTAACTATTAGAACAGTCTGGAAGTTAACTTCCTTCATACCAAATTTTACTTTAAAAGAATCAGGTAATCAGAACATATGTACAAAAATCATGAGCTTGTTAATATTTGTTGTTGTTGTTGTTTTTAGCTAGTTAGTGAGAGTGTTTCCAAGTCCTACTAAGAAGTGGTTGTTACGTATACAGTTGGCAGCTCACCCGATAACAAGCCATGATGATATATTAGGTGTATTATGTAGGAGGTTCTGACGTGGTTGGGGCAACAGAGTGCTGAGTACTGGTAGGCTACACTCCCCCCAAAAGTATCTATTCTGAGATACCTTAAAAAGAGAACACCTCATACAACAGATACACTTTTAGAAGCTGTGAGAAGTGGCCAGCTCGCTGTGAAAGATGTGCGATTTAGTGCTGATGCTAGGCCAGAGATAGCTGTGTTTAGCTACCTAATTTACTGCTCTCTGGCCTCCGCTGCACCACCATTAATCTGTCAGCCGAATGAGCTCTAATTATGCCTCTTGTAAGCTGGTGCACTGTGGCACATTCTGTTCAAGTGGAGATAGATCTTCAAGATTTACTGCACGCGCGCTGATAATCTCCAAGCGAGGGGGTGGGAAATCTGCCTCCTCCTAGTGACTGAGGAGGCCACCAGAGGCAGGGAGAAGCAGATGGGCATGGCAGAAGCAGCTGAAGTTTCGGCTAGTGAGTCACTGTTCTCTCAGCCTGACAAAATGCAAAACACATTTTAGCGGGGTGCTTTCATGTAGATGGGCAACACACAGCCTAGCATATATAGTATACGTAATCTGTTCATCTGAGAGGTTGTTAGAAGCTCACTCCTTCCACTGCCAACCTGGCTGCCTCAAGGGCTCGGCCGGCTTCTGTGGCTGGCCCACTTTCTGGATGGATATGGCATTGAGGAGGGGGAATGGAAGGGTTTAAGAGGGAATTGCCTTTTATTATGGATCCATTTTCATTACCTAGGTCATCTCCCTGACTCCTCATCAAAATCCTTTAATGTATACACTGTAATCGCTATTTCAGAAATGAAGAAAACAGAGTTAGTTACAGGGAGGCTTGGACTGTGTGTGTGTGTGTGTGTGTGTGTGTTGGGGAGGCATGCGATCCCATGGCCCCAACTCCTAGGGAAAGCTGAACGCCTCTGCTTTCTTTTTCCCCTCGCTTGCTCTCTCTCAAGCAAGTCACAGATACTTGTTATTCCTAGAATGGGCTTTGTGGATTTCCGACTGATGTTTCAATCCATACTGCGGGCCTCCTCTCCTCTCCCTCCCATCTACCAGAAGTCTGTGGGCATAAGTCAGATAATGCCCGTAGAAGTCTTTAACTCTTAGGAGAAAGCCGTCCACACATAAACACTGCGAACCATAAAAACTACATATGTGTTCATAGCCGCACTGTCCTCAGGGAGCGGGGGACTGTCCCCGACGCGGCAGAACGCTCTCCCGCTGTGTCTGCACCTTCGCAGGCAGACAGGTAGGTGCAGCGGAGGGAATTTGCATTGCTACATTGCCCCAAATGCCTTCGTGGGGAGAGAGAGGAAATCTGTTGCACAAACACTGTGACCCCATTTTCATATTTTTTCTTGTCATTTATCCCTAATTTAACCAGTGTCATAGCAGGAACTTCAGATGTTGTGAGTTTGACTTTTAGGGAAGGCCATGTGCAGGCATATTTTCAATTTTAATATTAAATCTCATTTGCTTTCAGTCTAATTTCTTTTAGGCTCACCTTGGTGTCGCTGGCATAGAAAGCAAAAGAGTTTACTTCATTGTAATTCCATGGACTAAGTAAAAAAAATTTTAAGACCCCAGAATCTGGTTGCGACTCAGGACAGGCCCCCAACCACAGCTGAAAAGAAATTTTTAAGTGACCCCAAACATACAGGACCTTGGGTTTCATGGGCTACCCACAAATTCTCTGCAAGCAGCCCCTGAGCTCCTTTTGACCACATCGGAAACCAAATTCTCTAAACAGAAAATGTAACCATGATAAGTTGTGCCACTTTGGTGATATATCTCTCAGAATATTACAAACTGGGTAGCTGAATTTTTCATTGCCTTAGAGATGTCCACAGCCAGAGATCTAAGGATAGAAAGTTCATGTCTCTCTCCATTAAGAAATTTAATTCACATTTTACTCGGTCTCAGCCTTTGATTAATACTCTGGACACATCATGAAGCAGTCCTTAGGATTATGAAAAGTGATTTGTCTAATCCGTGTGCCAGGCTCCTTTGGGGTCTACATAGGAAAAAAGAAACAAAAACCCAACGCTCTGCAGCTATTGATTTCATAGCATTTGCTTGGCGTTTGCCTTTACACTCCAGCCCAGTCAAGCGGATAAAGAGCAACTTGATCCATGGAGTGTGGCGGGAGTGTTGTCACCGTCTACAGAACCAATTCATCTGGAGGATTTCATGTTGCACATATCAACACTGGAAGTGGGTTTTAATGAATCTCGAGCAAAATGAAGTTAATATAAAAGTGAATGTAAAAACACATGCTTTTGGTTCCAGCTGGCTGGTGGAGGGGCAAGTCAAGGTCCCCGCTTCAACTCTTGGCCCCGAGGAATGAATTTTGGATTACCCGAGTCAATGCGGGGCTGAAGGACAATTGTAAAAGACCAAAGTGCCATGCCTGGCCTACACCAATGTCCTCTGAACGTGAACTAGCCCTCCCCTCTGCTCAGCGTTTCCTGTCTCAGTCCCCTTCCACTCACTTCTCCACCAACGCAAAATCTCAACCTCTCCTCCTTTTTGTCCACAAATCGAACTTCCCCTGGTCTCCATTGGTATTCTCTCCCACTCCTTCCGAGGGATGCTTAGCCAACCTGATGTGAACATCTTTGTAAACAGATGTGCCCAACCGGATGCACAAATGTCAGTAACATTTTGGAGATTTGGCAAGGGCCTCAAAGTGTTAGATTAAGTAGGGGAATTTTGTGGCAGTGGCTCAGGGAGATGTGTTGGAGGAAGTGGGGCTTTTACACACCTCTGTGTGAGAACTCACCTGGCAGTGGTCTGTTTCTTCTATATAGGGATTGGGCCCTGCCTGGAGGGGTGCATCAAGCAAGAGTCTTGCTTTAATTACTTACGTGAACCAGAGAGAGATTTAGAAGCACCAGAGATGAGTGATAAATGGAGCTCAGGCACTGGTTGGATTGGATGGGGGACCTGTCATTCTAATTTGGGAAGAGCAGGCAAGGCTGAAAGAGTCTTGGGAAGTCCCCCTTGCCTTCACCTAGGCTATGCATGTAAGGAGACTTGAAAGGTAATCAATTCCTGTAGAACAAGATTGTATAACCATTTGGGCAATAAACTTTAACATCTTATGAATCCTTGAGAGAAGCAAGATTTTCCTGGTGAAATAGAAATACATTTCCTATTGTTTTGTTTTGCTTTTTCCCTCCAGTGAAAATAATAATCTAGTGCTTGTGAGCAAACTTGATGTCACTTTGTACATTAAATATTGTTATTTTTGGCTCTTTTTTAGACTAAATACTACCAAATATTAGTTTTCTGTCTTGATTTATATTTTCATTTTTTTAAAGATTTTATTTATTTAATTTTAGAGAGGGGGAAGGGAGGGTGAGGGAGAGAAACATCAATGTGTGGTTGCCTCTCACATGTCCCCTAGTGGGGACCTGGCCCACAACCTAGGCATGTGCCCTGACTGGGAATCGAACTGGCGACCCTTTGGTTCACAGGCTGGTGCTCAGTCCACTAAGCCACACCAGCCAGGGCTTGATTTATATTTTTAAATCTTTCATTATGCTTCTCCATTTTCTCAGGGCTCTAAGTTCCCCACTTTATTTTAGCTAGATGACATCCCAAGTGAAGGAGAATGTTGAACGTTGCCTGACACTAGGCCTTAGAGTCTGAAGTCTGGGCTCGCATCCCACCTCCAGCACTTATGAAGGGAGATGTTTTTGAGCTGCAGGTTTTACATCTCAGAACAGACAGGGCTGAGCCTCCCTCCCTCCGAACATCGCTGTGAGGACTGGATTCAAAATACGGTAGCACATCATTTAGCACCTGGAACATGGGTAATACATGATAAAACAAATTCGTATCTGTAGCATGACCAAAGGAGACGATGACACCTGAACTATCAAGACAATAGTATGGACTCCTAATCTCATTTGTCAAGATGTACAAAGTTATTCAAGATGGCGTTTCTGGAAGAGTGCCTTTGACCAGTTAGAAAAGGTTCAGATGTAGAGCCCTCAAAACACTGCTCCGCCCTCGGGAAACGGGAGTCATGACTCTCAACGAGTAATTTAACCTCTCTGAAACCCCATTGCATCATCAGGAAACTGGAAATAATAATAAATAATACTATTACTTCATTGTGTTGTGAAGATTAAATGAGATAATGAGATATCATATGAAGACATATGGAACTTTCAGAAAGGGGGAATGAAGAAGCTTGTCAAACACTTTCCCCAAATGCATTGATAAAACTGGAAAAAAATTACAAAAACAACAATTTTAGGACTCTGAAAAATCAACTAAAGGCATACAATAAACTGAGAAGAATTTATTCAACATGAAGTCCTGAGCCCTGGCTAAGAATGAAGTGACTCTTTGGCCTTTTAGGCTGGGGCTGCTCCCACCCTCCACTCCCCGCCGCAGTTCCATCAGTACAGCAGTTCTACGAGGCAGGGCAGCTGTTGAAAACCAGCAGGGTTGCTGCTGCTGGTGGTGGAAGGGAAGAGGCTGAGTTATTTTGGGGTGGAGCGCAGAAAAACCATATGAAAACTTTCATCATCTTGCTAGCAAATGAATCAGGAAGACCACCATTGCAGCTATCCTGACATTGCAATCCTGGCAGAGGCAAGCAACAGACAGGCAGACTTGCCAAAAATTAACAGGGAGATTCAAGGGGTGAGGTAGTCATGGTGAACATCGATAGCATCCTTGGAGGTCTGGAAGGCTGCACACAAATGCAAGGCTGTGCAAATACCCAGGAGTGACCATCCATACAGCTCTGGATGAAATGATGAGTAGGAAGTCAGACCTGACCACACCCTCCCTTCAGTAAAAGGAGAAAAAAACCCCAAACACCTGAACAGATACATTAGTGGCTATATACTTCAAGAAGATGTACTTTATAGATTAGTCCAAAGAAGTCACTAACTAAGCAAGTGAGCAAACAAGCAAGTGAACAAACAAAATAGCCCTCTCTTTCTCTCTCTCAAGATGATCAAGAAAAGAAGGCACAATTGTCTTGCCAGAAAGGGCCATGGCCACATGTACCAACTGCGCCTGATTCATGCTCAGGGACAAAGCCATTAAGAAGTTTGTCATTCAAAACCCAGCAAAGGCTGCAGCTGCATCTTCGATGCCTATGTGCTTCCCAAGCTGTGTGTGAAACCACCACTGTGTGAGCAGTGCAGTCACAGCAAGGTAGTCAGGAACTGTTCTGTGATGCCCAGGCAAACTGAACACCCCCTCCCGCAACACACACACCAATTCAGACTGGCTGGTGCTGCCCCACGACCTCCACCAAAGCCCATGTAAAGAGCTAAGTCCTTCAGAACTAAATAAAATTTCTCTGGAAAAAATAAAATGGAAATTATACTAAAAAAAAAAAAAAGAAATAAAGCAGAAGTACCCACCCTTAGGGAGAGGAAATCAGAATTCAGAGTTGTTCTGATACAGGCAATGAAGTGTTCAGTTTTTAATAATAAAATGACAAGACATGCAAAGAAACAGGGAAGCATGAGTCCTACACAGAGAAAATAATAACAAAGCGTCCAAAACAAGCTGTCTTTGAGGAAACACAGGCTTTGGACTTAGCAGACAAAGACTTCAAAGCAGATATTATAAATATGTTCAAAGAAGTGAAAGAAACTATGTTTAAATAATTAAAAGGAGAGTATGATGATGACACATCAAATGGAGAATATTAACAAAGAGATAAATTGTATAAGGGAACCAATTGAAATTCTGGAGGTGGGCAGTATAATACATGAAATGAAAACTTCATTAGAGTCCTTCAAAAGCAGGTTAGAGATGATAGTATAAAGAATCAGCGAACGTGAAGAAAGATCAACAAAAGTAATCTAAGCTGAAGAATGGAAAGAAAACAGCATGGCAAAAAATGAAGAGCCTCGGAGATCTGTGGGAAATCATCACGCAGACCAACACATGTGTAATGTGCATCTTAGGAGAAGCAGGAGAGAAGATGCAGAAAAAAACATTTAAAGAAATAATGGTTTAAAGTCTGAAAATTTGATTTAGAAGAGTAATTTAAAAATCCAGAAACTCAACAAACTCAAAGTCTTACAAGAAAAGAGAGAGGCGCATCCAGGCACGCCGTGGTCTAGCCGTTCAAAGGCAGAGACAGGAGAAACTTGAAAGCAGCGAGAGGAAGGTGCACCGTGTGTGAACGGCAGTGTGACTGAAGCTGATTTCCATCAGAAACTTGAAAGAAGGTGATGGGTGACATGTTCAAAGCACCAAAAGGAAAAAGAGGGACAGCCCAGATCCAGCAAAACTGTCCTTCAGAAGTGAAGGTGAATTAAATATCTTCCAGGTAAACACATATTGAGAGGGTTTGTTGCTAAGAGACCTGCCTTACAAGGAATATTAAAGGAAGTCTTTTGGGCTGAAAGAAAATGACACCAGAGAGTAACTTGAGTCCACATGAAGACATAAAGAACATTGGAAAAGGTAATTATGTAGGTAAATATAAAAGGCTGTAATGTATATTTTTTCTTTTCTTCTCATATTGATTTAAAATATAATTGTATAAAAGAACATTTATAAAACTGCATTTTGGGGACTATAATGTATAAACATGTAATATTAGAACAAGAATAGCAAAAAGGAGGGGAATGTAATAGGGCTATATTGGAGAAAACTTTCAGTGCTACACTAGAAGTAAGTTAGTATTAATACAAAGTGGATTTTGATAAATTAAGATATAAACTACGGTCCCTAGAATAACCACTAAGAAATTAATTTAAAAATCCAAAAAAGAAATTAAAAGTGTACACTAGAAGATATCTATTTGACATAGGAGATTGTAAAGGAGAAACAGATAAACTAAAAAAAAATGAGACGTATAGAAAACAAACAAACAAAAGGCAGACACAAATCCAAGAATATCAGTAATTGTATTAAAGATAAATGGATTAAACACTCCAGTCAAAAGGCACAGATCGTTGTATTGAATAAAAAAAACAAGACTTGGTTGCAGAGGGCAAGGGAGTATAATGGGGATAAATGGTAATGGGAAAAAAATACAAGCAAAAAGATATTTAACTATGTGCTATCTGCAAGGGATGCACTTCAGATTCAAAGACATAAATAGGTTGCAAATAAAAGGATGGAAAAAGATATAATACAGAAACAACCATAAGAGAGCTATATAAATATCAGACAAAACGTATTTTAAGACAAAAAAATGTGGTTAGAGATATGGAGAGATATTTTATCATGATAACAAGACCAATTTACCAGGAAGATATAAAAATTATAAACTTACATACACCTAAGAACAGAGCCTCAGATATATGAAGAAAAATGACAGAATTGAATAGATAATTCAACAAAAGTAGTTGGAGGCTGCTGATAGATAACTAGAGAGAAAATTGGCAAGATTCTAAGGAAACTCGAATAACATTACCAGCCAGCCTGACCTAACTGACATCTGTAAAACATATCACTCAACATCAGCAGAATGCACATTCTTTTCAAGCACACATGGAACAGTCTCCAGGACAGACTGTGTGCCAGGTCACAAAACAAAGTGTCAATAAATTTAAAAGCATTTAAATAACATTGTGCAATGCATTTCTCTGAACACAGTGGAGTTACATTAGCAATTAACAATGGAAATAAATATGAGTAACCTCCAGATATTTGGAAATTAAACAACACATGTCTCAATAACCCATAGGTCAAACCAGAAATCACAAGGGAGATTAGAAATTTTTTAACTGAATGAAAACAAAAACACATCATCAAAATTTATATGATGTAGCCAAAGTGCTTAGAAGAAAATGTTTAAATTGGGATATTGAGATATATTTCATATACCATAAAATTTACCCTTTTAAAATATACTATTCAGTGTTTTTTAAGTATCTTTACAGCTTTTTACAACTCTCACTAAGTTCAGAACATTTCATCATTCTAGAGAGAAACCCCACACCCATTTCCAGTTACTCCACATTGTCCACTTCCCTCATTCTTTGCGGACACCACTACAATTTCTATTTCTATGGACTGCCAATTTTGGACATTTTAGATAAAGATATGTGGTTCTTTGTGCCAGTCTTCTTTCATTATGCATATTTTCAAGATTCATCCATGTTGTGGCATGTATCAGTATTTCATTCCTTTTTATGGCTGAATAATGCATTGTATGGATATACCACTTTTAAAAATATATTTTATTGATTATGCTATTATAGCTGTCCCATTTTCCCCCCTTTATTCCCCTCTGCCCTTCACACCCCCTTCCACTCACACCTCCACCCCCTACCTTAGTTCATGTCCATGGGTTATACATATAAGTTCCTTGGCTTCTACATTTCCTATACTTAACCTCCCCCTGTCTATTTTCTACCTATCACTTATGCTACTTATTACCTGTACCTTTTCCCCCATTCTCTCCTCTCCCCTTCCTCACTGATAACCCTCCATGTGATCTCCATTTCTGTGATTCTGTTCCTGCTCTAGTTGTTTGCTTAGTTAATTTTTGTTTTTGTTTTTTTTTAGGTTTTGTTGTTGATAGTTGTGAGTTTGTTGTCATTTTACTGTTCCCATTTTTGATCTTCTTTTTCTTTAGATAAGTCCCTTAGTGTTTCATATAATAAGGGCTTGGTGATGATGAACTCCTTTAACTTGACCTTATCCGAGAAGCACTTTATCTGCTCTTCCATTCTAAATGATAGTTTTGCCAGACAGAGTAATCTTGGATGTAGGTCCTTGCCTTTCATGACTTCAAATACTTCTTTCCAGCCCCTTCGTGCCTGTAAGGTTTGTTTTGAGAAACCAGCTAACAGTCTTATGGGAACTCCTTTGTAGGTAACTGTCTCCTTTTCTCTTGCTGCTTTTAAGATTCTCTCCTAATCTTTAATATTGGGTAACTTAATGATGATGTGCCTTGGTATGTTCCTCTTTGGGTCCAACTTCTTTGGGACTCTCTGAGCTTCCTGGACTTCCTAGAAGTCTATTTCCTTCACCAGATTGGGGAAGTTTTCTTTCATTTATTTTTTCAAATAAGTTTTCAATTTCTTGCTCTTCCTCTTCTCCTTCTGGCACCCCTATGATTCAGATGTTGGAATGTTTAAAGTTGTCCTGGAGGTTCCTAAGTGTGTCCTCATTTTTTTGAATTCTTGTTTCTTCATTCTGTTCTGTTGAATGTTTATTTCTTCCTTCTGGTCCAAATCGTTGATTTAAGTCCAGTTTCCTTCCTGTCACTCTTGGTTCCCTGTATATTTTCCTTTATTTCACTTTTCATAGCCTTCACTTTTTCCTCTATTTTGTGACCACACTCAACCAATTCTATGAGCATCCTGATTACTAGTGTTTTGAAGTGTGCATCTGATAGATTGTCTATCTCTTCATTGCTTAGTTGTATTTTCTTCTGGAGCTTTGATCTGTTCTTTCATTAGGGCTATTTTTTTTTTTTTTGTCTCAGTGTGCCAGTTACATGGTAAAGGGTGGAGCCTTAGGTATTCGCCAGGGTGAGGCAACCCACATCACTGTGTTGTGATGCTGTATGTCAGGGAGGTGTCCAAGAGGGGAGAGTGCCACTTCCTCAGCTCTCAGCCGGCTTTCAGTCACTTCCCACACTACCCACAAGCAAATTGGGCCCTTGTGGTGCTGATTCCTGGCTGGGTGGGTTTGTGTACATTCCAGGACCATGTGGGTCTCTCTGATAAACTCTGTTGTGAGGCTGGGAGTTTCTCCCACTGCTGCCTCAACCCCCACAGGTTTTTCAGTCAAAGGCTTTGAGGCTTTATTTCCCTGTACTGGAACTTGGGTTGCACGGTCTGTCTAGCTCCCCAGTTGTTCCTCCCGGTTTATTCACATGCAAATGTGGGATCATCTGCTCTGCCAGCCACCACCTTGCCGGCCCCAGTCCTCCAGCCACCACCTTGCCACCAGTCCTTTCTGCCCAGCTGCCCATCTCCGCCCCTCCTACCAGTCTGGATGAATGTTTCTTCTTGAAGTCCTTGGTTGTCAAACTTCCACACAGTTCGATTTTTCTGTCAGTTCTGGTTGTTTTTTGTTTGTAAATTTGTTGTTGTTCTTCTTTTGGTTGTGCAAGGAGGCAGAGTGTATCTACCTACATCTCCATCTTGGCTGGAAGTCCTACATTTTATCCATTCTTCAGTTGGTGGATATTTGAGATGCTTTTACTTTTTGGCTATTATGAATAATGCTGTTATGAACATTATCATACAGGTTTTTGTGTGGACACATGTTTTCAATTATTTTGGGCACCTACCTAAGAGTGGAATTTCTGGGTTATATAGTAACTCTATGTTCAGCTTTTTGAGGAACTTCCAAACAGTTTCCCAAACCAGCTTCACCATTTTACACTCACACAGTAATAAAGGGCATCGTGGACAACCTAGAGCTCAAGAGAACCTTAAAGGTGAAAGACTGAAAGCTTTACCCTTTAAGTTAGGAGCACGACAAGGGAAAAAAGGCAACTAAGTTGGAAAGGAAGAAATAAAATAATCTCTATTTGAAGATGACTTGCTTTTGTATATAGAAAATTCTAGGGAACCCACAGAAAACTTTTAGAGCTACTATACCAATCCAGCAAGTTTGGGGGATACAATAGCAATATATGAAAATCAACTTTATTTCTTTTTTGTTGAAAAGACAAATCTGTGGCAAAAGTAAGTAAGACAGGATAAATCATGAAAAAGGGACATCATTATAAATATAGGACTATGTGAATAATTTTATGCCATAAATTTGGACATTTAAATGGACACTTTCCAATTAAAGTATATTACCAAAGCGACTCAGATTAATTACAAAAATGAATAGGTCTATAACCATCGAAAACATTTTTAAAAAATCAGCGGCTTGGCCTGGCCCATAAGGAGGTGTCTTCAACTCCGGTGGTCTTTGAGCATCTCCCTCCCTCCCTGTCTTCAGCCTCCCCCTCAGCCTCTCTGTCTTTCTCCACCTCTCCCTACTGCGTCCCTCCCTCTTTCTCCCTCTCTCCATTTCCGTCTCCCTTTTTTTCTTCCTTTCTCTTTGCATGAATGTTTTGAATGTGCAGAATCCATGCTAGAACTCCTTCTGCTTGGTGTTACAACTTCTGGGTGGGCAAATTAGAAATGTGTGTCCAAAGGGAAGTTTTTTGTCTAATGCCCTCTAAAGGGTGGGCATGGGGGGCACATTTCTCTTTTAAGGTCGGTGCCCTGGCAGGACGTGTGTGCAGACGTCACGGCCACGCTTGGTTTTCATGTGAGGGGGGAAGGGTCCAGTTAGTTTCTAACTCCTGAAACGCAGAGAGGAGAGGAGCCGTGGGCAGGGGCTGTGGGGACAGAGCCCCATGCGTGTCTCTCTGTGGTGTGCACACAGAAGGCTCCTGAGCCCTCCCGAGGGGGCTGGGGACAGCCCGAACTTCTCAGCCTCTACCCCACACTGCAGGCACGGCAAGGGTGGCTTGTTCTGCACCTGGACTTACACTGTGTGGCCTGCGGGCTCTTCCCAGGTCTTTCTGTGGAAAGGCATTCTCAGGGGAATTTTGTTTTGGGTAGGATGCCATGGTGGGACCAAATGGCCGTGGGGCAGGGCTAGTCCTTCAGAGACTTTCTGTTCTGTGCAGGAATGAAGGGGCGGGTAGGGGAGGGACTCCCTTGATGTGCTGAAGTGCAGACTCTTGAGGAGTTTCAGAGAATAGTGTGCCCACCTCCTCCTCCTCTCCTCCCCCTTCTCCAGGAGCCGCTGTTGCCTGAAATGCTGAAATCAATACTTCTAAAGTTTTATGCCTTATGTTTAGAAAGAGCCATTTTTTTTTCTGAGAACATATTTTATAGGAAAGAGAAATTTAATTACCCAGGTGTTGGGCAACTTGAGTGAGGGTGGCACCGGCTCTGGGGGCATCCCAAGAGGCTGTGGGTGTGTGTGGCAGAATGCGCGTCCTCACTTGGGGGAGGGCTGGCTTGGGAGAGCGTTCTCTGCGCTGAGCTGCATGCAGAAAGGCGCTGGCTGAAAATGGATTGTAGACAATGTTCTCATCCAACTGTTGTTTTTCAGGTTGGGCCAGGTAGATTTCATTGGATTGCTTTTTGCATTTTCTTTTTATCTTAGATAAAGGGTGTGCCTGGTTTCCCTGCTGTGAACAATGGCCTGATTGTTAGAAACCTTGCTTACATGTATATATGTGTGTGTGTGTTTTGCCATGACTCCTGTGTTTTGGAAGTCTTTGGGGACAGATGATATTTATGAATGATGTCCCAAGGGTATAATCAGCATGATTCATTCTTGGAACCAGTTTTATCCGTTAGAGATGCCAGCTGCACCCAGTTCACAACCGAACATACTTGAGATATCTCCCTGCGCTAACCTGCCCCTGGTTTGGGGTCAGACGGGCCTATTTTAGGGGCCTTGCTACTTTTCCAAGGTTTTGATTTCTTACGACAGAATCCTGAGACTTCTGTTAAGTGTTTAGACAAGATGTAGACTGTTACACAGTAGAGAATAAATGGTTTCAGAATTTCAGAAAACGTACCCCCATTGGCAGGTTTATGAATTTCATCACGACAGCAATCACAAGCTTTCCTACTCATTCTCTGTCGTTCTTGACGGGACTGAGAGGCGTTTCCTGGTGTTGCTGTCTCTGCAGTGACAGGGAGTCAGTTAGGCAGGCACGGGGGGAGGGGGGGTGATGGTCACTCGTCTCTCTCACTCTGCCTCTCCCCCTCCCAGCAGTCATCACCAAAATGAGGGAACGGAGGTGCAGGTTGGTCACGTAACATTCAGAAGCCCCTCCCGTGAGCCAGGGTCAGAACTGGAGACCATAATCTTGGGGTCTGGGTTAGTAAGCTTTTATGATAAGTTCCACCCAAATCTTTGATGGCATCTGAGACCTAATTCCAGGTATGGAGGGGTGGCCCACACCTCAAACCCGCCATGGCCTTTACGGAGGGCTGGACTTCCAGTCTGATTGGTATCACCTCATCCCAAGGGCATTTTCAGTTCTC
The DNA here is from genome assembly GCA_004026765.1 of Micronycteris hirsuta. Taxonomy (NCBI): domain Eukaryota; kingdom Metazoa; phylum Chordata; class Mammalia; order Chiroptera; family Phyllostomidae; genus Micronycteris; species Micronycteris hirsuta. The sequence continues at coordinate 77,680 of PVJI01000578.1, forward strand.
GAGGACTTACTGATTGCTGCCTGTGCTTTCCTGACCTTTTCCAGGGACAGTGGTCCTGGACCCCCTGGATCGGCCCGATCATGGTTTCAGTCCCCCCTGCCATGTTTTCTGGGGTCTTTGTGACCACAGATTAATTTACCCTGGGGGATTTCCCTGTTTTCACTCTTCCTACCCACTTTGCCGAATCAGACATGTTACCAGCATAAGCATTAGGTAGACCCCCCTCCCCGCCCCCTGCTTTTTGACTCATCTTTGAAATAGCTGTCTGATCTTGTCTCTCAGAGAGTAGACGTGCGGAGCACCGAAACACACTTCAACCTGCACATCTGGCAGGCGGGGGGCAGTGGAAAAGAGTGGAATTCCTGGATCTGTTCCTCGGACTGTGGTCTCTGGGGCTTGCTTGTTGAATAACTCCACGTCACATCACTTCACAGATAAGGAAGATGTCATCCCCGCGGCATCTCTGATTTCGGCACAAGCTTCAGAAAACCCCAAGCAGCTAATCTAGAACATGATGTTTTAAGCCACTATAATCACCAGCCAACTTTGAACATGTGCCATGCACATGGCGGCCTTCTTTTCTTAACGGCAACTATCTCTCTCTTCTCTCTCTCTCTCTCTCTCTCTCTCTCTCTCTCTCTCTCGGGACTGTGTTAGTGCGCTCTCCCTGGGTGCTGTAGGAGGTGCTAGAGCTGGACACTGAGGGGGCACCGAGCCCGGGGCCTGCATGATGCCTGCAGGGTGGAGTTCTAGGAGTTCTTCCAAAGGCACTGGCTGGGATGCCAGGGCCTTCCGAGTGGAAGTCAAGAGCCCTTGGTTCCTTCCTTCCCCTGGAAGCAATGATTGTTGAGATCCCCACCAAGTCCCCTCTCTGGGAGGAAGTTTCCTCATCTGCCAAATAGAAACCTGTCTGTCTTACATGGGTTTGGGAGGGAGCTTGACTATTTTGGGGAACTGAGCCAGGACCCAACTGAGGCAATCTAGAACAATGGCTGAAACAGACTAACAAGATATAATTTAATGGGAAGAGATTTAATATCCCGGGTATGTGTTTGAACGTAACTACAACTACACCAGTCTGGGATGGGGAAGAGCTGCATAAGCAGAAGCACCTAGGGATACATGTCGAACGTTTTAGTTCACTGCAGTGGAGAAATGAGGATTCAAAAAAAGCGAATGTAAACATAGGCTGCATTCATAGCAATACAGTTCTCAGAACAAGGGAGGTGCTATCACAGTGGCCAGACAGGGCTGGAGAACCCAGTTCTGTTTGGGGCCCCGCCCCAGAGAGGACAGGGATGTCCTGACTGACTCTGGAGAAGACGAGCCAGCATGGTGAAGGGTAGGGAGACCCAGGACATCCAGGGATCAGCAGGAAGAAGTGTCCATTTAGCAGGACCATTTAGCAGTTCCCCAAAGAACCAATCATGACAAAAAAGCAAAAAAGTTTCAGGGAAGCAGGTATTTTTGCTCAGGGTAAAGAACTCTCACATCTCCTTTTTCTTTTTTCTTGTTTTTTTCAAACTGGCTCTGCAGCTTCTACACATGCCTCCTCACGGCAGCTAGAGAAAATTTTAATTAATATATAATACACTTACGTGGCTCAAAAACTAACCAGTCAGTTAAGTAAGTAAGTAAGCAACCAACCAAACTGAGAAAAAGTAGGCGAACAAGAACAAATGCGGGAAGAAGCCTCCCTCACATCCTTGCACCGTGGAGGGGGAGTCTGGCCTGGGTCCCGAGAGCCCAGGCTCTGAGCCTCGCTGTCCCCGTCCCGCTGATGGCTACCTGCAAGGTCCTCCACCTCTCCGAACCGCAGCTTCCTCATCTTAAAAGGGAAAATGATGTAAAGTTCTTGTGCACATTACATGAGTTCACACATGTACTGAGAATATTTCTTGACGTGCAGTGAATTTCACATACAGGTTAACTCTCTGCACTCTCTGCTTCATTCTGCCCTTTGCACTGTACGTAACTAGTACTGGGGGTAACTAATACGTAACTGACACAGAAGTAAGTTCACAGTTGTTTATATGGAAAATAATACAATAATAAATAATAAACTGTTTCACGTACTCACAACTGTAACCATACTTTTTTCCTACCCTGTGTTTTTAAAAGTTTCTTGTGTATTCTTTCAGAGTTCCTTAAAGCCCATAAACAGATAGGAACATCAATTCTTATTTTTCTCCTTTTTAAAAATCCCAAAGTAGTCAGTATTTGTACATGTTGTTTGGCACCCATTTTTTTTTTTTTGTTTTTTTTGTTTTTTTTTTACTTAGTATATCTTGGAGATTTTTCCACATCAGTACAAAGAGAACTTCCTCATTCTTTTTCACAGCTGCACATATAAGGAAGAACTTTCTAACAATTAGAGCTTGTTTGAAAATAAAACTCCATCACTGGAAGCATTCAGGTGGAGACTAGACAGTGATTTCTCAGGGAGGTTTATGTCAGCCAAGCAGGCAGGCTAGAATACTTGTACTGTTCCTCCAACTGAAATTTCCTGATCTTATGTTAAGTTTTCCACAACATTTAAAGAACAGTTAAAACAACTCTAGAAACAGCATTGTTGTTTGTCTCTGACTGGGCTCTGACTCGGGGCTCGGCCCGAGCTGTGTGAGTTGGACTGCAGAGGGCTGCCTCTCAGGGCTCACCTGTGCTGCCTCGCAGTGCAGGGGCTCCGGCGCGGCTCTGGCTTGTTCTAGAGCTCACCGGGCCCGCCACCTCGAGGGAAGAAGGACTCCATTCCAGGGAGGTTCCAAGCCAGCCTGGGGCAGGCACACTGTCACTGGAACGTGTCCTTTGTAAGACATTGGGTTTGTTCCCCATTTCTCAGCCTGGAGCTCACCGTCTTTAGTGGTGGCCGGCAGGGCTGGGTTTCCAAAAGGCAGCGAAGGGATTTCCTACCACCTGCTCTTTACTGAGGTTCAATCTGAAGGGAGGTAAGAGACAGCTCAGCTTCCCTCTACCAAGAGGCCAATAACCAGAGAGGAAAGGCCACTTGACTTCAGTTATAAGAGGCAACAGGTGATTGAAGATGATTGTTCGTGCGGTGGACAGGCCCCACAAACTCCAGCTGGAGTCTTTAACGTCCTCTCTAGAAATGAATCTTTTTGAGTCTTTTTACTCTACAGCACTGTGAAAATTCAGGTCCTGGTGAGAACAACACAAGCGTTTTCCAGGCACTAATTCCTCAGTGGGAGTAGCTGAGAACAGAGCTCCTCCCTGGGCACACAGACAAGGAAGCAGGAGGGCGTGCAGAGGGCACGGGGCAGGAGAAGGTGCTGGACAAAGGTGAGAAGGCTGCCGGGCTCTGGCCCTGAGCATGGGCCAGATGGGACCAGATCCTAAAGGGAATCAATCTTGTTCCCTCGTTGGGATTCTCGGCAGAAAGTGATCATCATCATCAGCGGAGTGGGAGGCACAGGGAGATTAGCCTCCCCTCCACAATCTCCATGAGTTCCCCAAACCACCCAAATAAACCATACCCCCCCTCCCCCAACCAGGCAGTTCTCTGTACAAACATACAAACACAGCTCCAAGATAAGTTACTGAAGTACAGGCACCATTTTCATCCACTGATGTCTTCCTTAAGCCCCTGTTCTATACAGACTCTGGAACCATCATCCATTTGTTGGTTTAGAGGGGAATCCAAGCAAATCTTAATTATACAATTCCTACTGCAAGCTCCTCAAGGGCAGGACGAGCGACTTCCGCTGCCGCCGCCGCCGCCATCGCCACCATTCTCCTCCTCCTTCCCTTTCCTCTCCTCCTTTTCTTCCTTTAAAGGTATAATTGACAATAAAATGCACATTTTTATTGTGTATAATTTGATAAATTTTTCTTTATCATCACCGGAGGATTTTTTTTTTTTTTACTGCTTTTAGAGACAAAGGGAGGGAGAGAGAGAAAGACAGAGAGAGAAACATTGATTGGTTGCCTTCTCGTATGTACCTTCACTGGAAATTGATCTCTCAACCTGGGTATGTGCCCTGACTGGGAATCAAACCTGCGGCCTTTCGGTTTACAGGGCAAGGCTCCAGCAAACTGAGCCACGCTGGCCAAGGCCAATTTGATAAGTTTTGACATATGTATACACCTGTGAAGCCATCACCACAATCAAGCTAATGAGTATATTCGTAACTCCAAAAGGTCTCCTTGTGCCCCTTTGTTATTCCTCCCTCCGCTGCCCCGTGACGATTACACATTACATTTGAATGGCACAAACACTACATGATACCGTGCTTCTGAGCATCTGTTTCCAACTCTGGATCTCAGATTGAAGTTGGTAGTATTTACACCATAGAAAATTTCAAATGCTACAAGTTGGGGATTAATCCACAAATTGGCCAGTTGTTAAGACTTTATCGCCACACGCTGAGGAGTCTCTAGAAGAAGTCAGCTCAATGAGATGAAAGATGCCTGGCACATCGTAAATGTTGAAGAAACGGTAGCCATGATTATAATGACTGGAAGTCTGAATAATTTAGTTCAAAAGGACTTCCTGTCCTTTCCTCCCTCCCCGACTCTCCCAAGATGGGGATTATGTTTTTCTTTGAAACAGCTTCTTTCTTTCCTGTAAGTTTTTCCCACTCACTCCTACTCTTGGCTTTTCTAGGAGGTTAAGACCTAGCAGGTACGGCTGGTTCTCAGTGGGGCCTTGGCTGTGAAGTCGTTCTCTGACTATCCTCTTTCCCCTTGCTCTGGAGAACCAGGAGAGGGCAGGAAGTCTTCACACCTTACCTACTAGATATTCATAGCCATTGTCTCCAAGAGGTGGGACTTGTTTTTCTTTTGCTTACCTGCATTTTCTGATTTCTCTACAACGACACTCCCAGTTTTAAATAAGTTAATTTAAAAAACAGTGCATAAGAATTAAAACATGTCTTCAAAGGCTGATTTAGGCATCGCTAGCTGGTGCTAAGAGTGCGAAGAGAGGTGTTAAGCATGAAAGGGTTTCAGCTGGAGTGGCCGAGTCTCCCTGGCTGCCCAGCATTTGGGGATGAATCAATGAAAGGAGGTGAGGCAGGAAGGCAGCAGACAAGTCTCTGCAAACCGTGGAGTTTCCCTGTCGAAGTCCCCTTCCTGCCACATGAGAACTGCCGTTCACCCTCGCAGATGACATGTGGGATGTCTATAATGAATATGGATTTGATGTGATTTCATCTCTCTGCCAAACTAGCTCACAGAACCCATTCCACTTTAGACTATGTTAAATGAGGTTTTAAAAAGTGTATTAGAGGATAACTTTTGAAGTCTCTAAGCAAGATCAAGAGGTGCATTTGGGAGAAAACTTTGGGGACAACTCTTTCCCCACGCCCACGATGGAGCCACATTTTGATGACTTTGATTTATAAGGGTGAGAGACCATGGGGATCTATCTTGAGTGGGCTTTGACTTTTAAGGGATTCGACTAGTTGAAACCTTATGTGCATCTGGAAATAAAGCTCTTTTATATCATAGAGACTAAAAGCTGGAAGGTGGGATGAGACCTCAGAGGTCAATATTCTAAACCTAAATTGGATGCCTGAGTCCCCTCCTCTATGTCCCAGAGTCCAGCTTTGCTTGACACACCTCCACAGCAGGCCAGTTCTTTGCATGGGAGTCCCTAGGGAGCTCAGCTCAGGCTAGACCCGAGACTTGCCTTCCTGTAATGTACACTGTGGTCCCAGGTCTGGAAGATGGGAGCAGGGACACACCTGGACACATGCTAGTGAGATTAGTATAAGGAAGAAAGGCCATTTTTGTAGTAACTTAATTCGACACGACCAACACTTCCCGAGCTATCTGCTATGTGCAAGGCCCTGACCTAGGCACTGTGGGAGATACAAAAATATATAAAATAGAGGCTCTTCCATCAAGGTGATCTGGAGCCAGTTTCATGTGTGCAAACAACAGTCTCGAATACAAGGTAGAAGATGACCTGATGAAGAAAACGGAACCGGCGTTTGCCGAGTAACTTCGACGTGTCAGGCCCCGCTTCCCTTGTCGTGGGTTGCATGCGGTCCTCGTGGAATGCACATTAAACTCCCTGAACCTCATTTTCCTTCTCTGTGAAATTTGATGTTGGACCAGTTGCCCTCTGAAGTCCCTTCCAGCCCTCATATCCCATGATTCATCCCTCCTTTCCCGGTGGCCCCCGGCGTCACTCTCCTGGGTTGGGCTGGCTAGGGAAATGGATGGGCAAGAGACATTTTCGTTGTTGTTCTTTTTCCCGTCCCTGTGGGATGTATTGTTGACTTAAAACCAGTTTGAACAAAGCACTCAAGAATAAACCACAGCGAACCATCTAGAATTGGCAGAGGATAACCCTCTGACCCCAGAGGCCTTTTCCAGCTCTGATTTTTATGATTCACTAATTTGCCGCACCACACTCAACTCTGTCCGGGAATTCAGAGTTCAAAAAAGATGCAATGTAAATTGCTGGAGGTAATGAGAAGGCTGTAGGCAGAGCGGGGCCAGAAGCTGGTTTTCAGTGAAATTAAATACAGGGGGATATTTAAAGAAGCTAGAGTTTTTTTTTCCTCCTGAGAGACTCCCATTTTAAGGGTAAATTTCAGGTTTTCTTTTTTTCAGTGGTATGACTAGGTTTTTGTTATGTTATGACTCCGCTAGAACAGCTTATCTGTTTTATATAACCTCCCAAAAAGCTATTGGATACAGACATGATTGTTTAGCAATAAGTTCTGCTGCAATTTAAAAAATCACTTTTGAAGTGGGAGATGCTGTAGGAAGACCAGTGTTCTATAAATATGTATGACTTTTCTGAGGGAGTTGCTGAGAACGAGGACTGGTCACATGGTACTGATAAGTCTCACGGATTTCTAGTGCTGTCTACATTTCCCCAGCTTTGGGGAATCTTTATGCCCCTTGATGGCTTCTATGCAACTTTGCGTTGAAATTATGTAATAAAGATAAGGCACAAGCAGGATAATTGTTCCAGAACTGCAGCAATGCCGGAAGATAAGTCAGCCAGTAGCGGCTGGTGCCTTGGGAGCTCAGTGAGGGCTGGTTCAGCGCGGGAATGGAAGGAAAGGGCTGGCAAGCCAAAGGCATACCTGTGTGGGAGGCTAATGACAAGTCAGCAGCGTAGTCACCTCTCACCCAGGCCCTTGTTCTGGCGTCAGCTGTAAGGTATACACCAGGCCTACTTAAAATTGGTGGTGAAAATCCCATAAAAAGGCCCCGTGCTGGAGGCTGGCATGCACTCAGGTGATTTCCCTCTGTGTTGGATCATACTGCTGTTTGTTGGTTAAGTACCGGATGAAGAAGTAGGCTTGTGTTTAGACACTGTGCTCTACGGAACACTCGTCTTTGAATGTTGGACTCGCGTGCTGGAGATGCATCCAGCAGAAGCGCCCGAGGCCAGAGGCCATGAAAGAAACAGCACATTCATATCCCTCATCTCCTATGCCCTCTGTGGCAAATGCCTATAATTACCAGCACTATTTAAATAATTAATTACCAACATTATTTAAATGGTTATTTTTTGTTATTACTATCTTTCTTTCATTTTCTTCCCACCCCCCAAATATGGAAAGTTCAATTTGCAAGATAAATGGGTACATGATGCAAACCAAACTGTATCGAGATTGATGTGTATTATCTCCTTTGCTCTTCAAAAGAACCCTACATAGTAAGTGGCATTATCCCCATTTTGCGGATGTGAAAACTGAGGCCAGTTCCATGCCTAGCCTAAGTTTTCTCACTGAGAAAATGAGTAGTTGTGGTATTTGAGCTGAGAACCCAAAGTCTGTGCTCTTTTGTTTTTTTTAATGCCTTACAGATTGAATATTTTTAAGAAGGAGAATGAGAAAATAGAAGGCCCAAGAAGGAAGGAAGGGATAGAGAAAGGCATGCAGGCAAGAAACAGACATTTATTCAGTGTCTACTATGTAACATTCACTGTGCTAGGCATTTTTGTGTTCTGGGCTGTGTTAGTTTCTTATGGCTGCTGTAGCAAATTGCCGTAAGTTTAGTGGCTTAAACAGCAGAAATGTATTCATCATTGTTCTGAAGACCAGAAGCCTGAACTCAGTATTTCCGGGCAGAAGCCAAGGTGTGAGCAGGACCATGCCCTCGGCGGACGCTCTTGGGGAGGAGCTCTTCCTTGCCTCCTCCAGCTTCTGGGGGCTGCCAGCATTCCTTGGCTTTCACCGCATCACTGGACCTGCGCCTCTCTTCTCTTTGTGTCAGATCTTCTTTAGCCTCTCTCTGTATGAAGACACTTGTTTTCATGTTTAGGGCCCACTCAGGTAATCCAGGATAATCCCCCCATCTCAAGAATATTTGACATCTGCAAATTCGTTATTTTTTCCATAAAGGGTAACATTCACAGGCTTTGGAAGCCGGGACACGGTGATGTTTAGATGGATTGTTATTCAGCTTTCCACGCAGACTCATCACAAGCATTATGCAATGGCCTAGCTAACGGCTGAGCCATTTATATATTTTATTATTGTTTTGCTGTTTATTTTCCTGACTCTAGATCCCGCAGCCTTAATCACTGGCTGTGTGCCTCACCTCTGCCTCACCTCTGAGGGTTACCTGTGCTGAGGTAGGAGAGGAGTCATCCCACAGCTGGTTACTTCATATAAGCGTTGGTGCAGTGATTTTTTACAAATGTGTTTATGCCATGTTGTTGACTCTTCATTGATATATAAGCTTTAATTTTTGCTTGTGGCATGAGGTTGACTTCCATTTTAGGGGCTTAACATGAAAACATGCTTGGCCAGCATTTTTTCAGAAGGCCACATCGTCCAAGAGCACTGAGCTCACTCTGTAGCAAGGGCAATTTGGGTGAGATATGCAGAAGAGTTAATTACAGAGGCAAGTGAAAGCTTCAGTGGATGCTTCTCAACCTGATGGGGATGGAGGATTGAGAAGCCCTTAGAGACTGAAGCTGCAGAAGAGGAATAGACTCTGTAGCATGTTCACTGGCCTCTGAGTGGAGGGAAGGGGTAAGGAGGTGTTCGCTCAGGGAAAAGCCAATGGCCCCTCGCAATCCAAATGTGTCAATAGGACATTGGTCCCATCACAGGCCAAGTGCACAGTTCACAAGCTCCTGTTATTCCTTCTAGGGGCTGAGAAGTGTCCTTTGCTCAGGAGGGCAGGTGCTGGTTCTGACCCAAAGATGTGCCAACCTAAATCCCAGTGATCTCTGCCAGGGGTTTGTAGTTCTCTTTTGACTTGAAAATTAGTGACTTGGGTGTCCCTTTGTCTCTTCAAATTCAGGTTTTTCCCGTTCCCCTGCATGAACTGCTTTGCTCTGCTTATGCACCTGTTTTGGACATTCGTACAAACATTCTCTCAACCCCTCAGGACTGAAGCCTCTGTGTCAGTACTGACCCCTCATTTCCTTAGCTGTCCACCTCCCTCAGCCCCGAGGAGATGAGGCAGGCAGCCCAGTCACAGGACCATCCATCTGCAGCACACAGAGAAACCAAGAACACAAACTGGGTTGGAACCAGGCTCTTCTGCTTATTTATTGTGGGACTTTGGTTCAGTGTTTGAAGAGTCAGGACAACACAATAAATGAGGGTCACATGAGATAATAACAATAGTTGTTATTGTCATTGTCCTTTCCCTCATAGCTTCCACTTCAGTTCAGGACTTGGTTGTGAAAAGTCCGGACTGCATTAGATTCTTCTAACTCATTAAATTTCAACTCTTTCAATAATGACACACAGTGAAAAATTTATTTTATATTGTGATAATTATAAATATATTGTGATAAAATGAGATTTTATATTGTGATATTGTAAGTATATTCACAAAAATGAAAAGTATTATGAAATGCCCTATTTTCTATTTTTATTGCATAAAAATTTTGTTTTCATCTGTCAAATAGATTTCATAACCCACTAATGAGTGAAGAGCCACAGTTGTAAAAAACACTCCTCTAGAGATAGTCTTGAGTGTAGTCCCTACTTTACTCCAATTTACTGAATATCGATGTTTCAAAAGGAAGCCAGTTTCTAAGTTTTGCAGTATAACATCAGCACCTACCACTTCATTTACATCTCACTTTACAGTTCCAAGAACTTCTGCAGACGGCATCTGCCTCAGTTCTCACCACCCACCACCCTTTGAAGATGTTATCTCCAGCTCTACTTTACAGAATGAGAAATTCAGATTCAGAGATGTCATGAGTGTTGTTCAAGATCATATACCTGGAAGTGACCAAATCAGGACTACAGTCCACTCTCTTCATCCTGATCCAGGCCTTTTCTAAAATGAGTTGAAAGAGGAATTCAAGTTTTTAGGGCAAACAAAAAATATAACATCTTACAATTATGGCCGAATCTTCTATTTTATACTCTTTCATAAAACAAAACTAATAGGATGACAATCATGAAGTGCTCTGTAATGTGGTATGAACACATCTCCATTGATTCATTGATTCATTCATTCATCCAATCAACCAATTCATTCATACATTCATTCAAGAAATGGTTATTGAGTGCCCACCATAGGCCAGGCACTGCGTGTTGATACTATGCTAAGGAGAAGAAAATTTTATAAATCCCCACTCTCAAATCAATATGTAAGATGGTGCTAAGTGCTCTTAATAAAAACAGAGTAGAGGAAGGGGAAGAGATGCTTAGCAGTGCTATTGTAAATTGCACGGTCGGGGTCAGCTCGCAGCTAAGGTGATGTTGGCACTGAGACCTAGGTGCAGTGATGGAGCCTATCGGAGAAGAATTTCCTAAAGACAGGACACAGCCCGTGAAAGAGGGGGTGAGCTTGGTGCCGACTGAGGAGCAGCCAGGACAGGAGTGACGGGAGAGGAGGACAGAGAAGGGGCTTGATCACACGGAACTTTGAAGCTATTGTCAGGACTTTGGATTTTATTTAATTAGTTCTTCAGAAAAGATTCCTATAGAATATTTCAAAAACCCCTTTGTTAGAAAATTTTCTTCTACACTCAAGCTTCTTTATGCCCTAGTAGCTCAATGAGCTGCTCTAACTGTGCGTTCACAGTGTTATCATTGGTGGGAAAAGTCCTAAGCTGTGATTTGAGAAGAAAGTATCCACGTCCAAGCCGGCCTGGTTCCTTCTGAGCAGGGTGGTAGCCCCAGGCCTCAGCTGACCTTGTCTCTAGGTGACAATTTAACGTGTGAAGAGGTTTAGTCTATCTGTTCATTCTTAGCTAAACATAACTCATTGGTCAAGAACCATCAAATTTCAGAATGCAGCAGCACAGCGATCACACACGGGAGGGGAGGCCTGTCTACACATGGGACACGACCTTCAGCAGGTGAGCACTGGTAGCTTGGTGCCCTGGATTACCTGCGGTTTACAGTAGGTCTCACGTAGGTGCTTAATGGAGCGCACTGAGCCAAGCTCCTTTTCCCATTTTCACATGATGCCACTCAAGAGGCCTTGGCAACCGTCCCCACCCTTGTCCTCTTACTTAAAAAGTACCTCCCCCTCTAGAGGCCTGCCCTGGAGTTCAGCCCACCTGCGTCCCCTGCCCCCACCCCCCCCACCGCCATACCAACAACAGCCTGCCTCTAGAGAGTGTCTGGCGAGCAAGGCTTCACCTGCAGTACTAGAGCAGAGATTAACTTCATTAGCTCTTTCGGTCCTCAAAACAACCCACTGGGGTAGGTCCTCATGTTAACCTCCTTTTATAAGGGAGGAAGTCAGGGCATAGCAAGGCTAAATCATTTCTCTCAAATGAGAGGTAGAAGTTGGATTCAAATTCAGAGTTCCTATCAGTTTGATTCACTGCTGGGCCACATGCCCTGTGGTATTTTTTACTGGGTTATGAGAAAGGAAAGAGAGGTTGAGAAAAATTGTGAAGGAGGCTCATTTTATCCTCAGCATCACTGTCTTTGCTTTTCTTTCTGCCTTTTTTCCTCTTTTCTTGATGGCATGTTTCTGTGTTGCTCTCTCCCTTTCTCTTATTTTCTCCCCCCGTCCCCACTAAATAAAACTCAATATTGGGAAAGAATCTGATGGGTGTACAAGTATAAGTGTGCATAAGGTCTTTACTGTCCTGCAGGATCATCTATGGCAGGAACACATTGGTTCATCAATATTTAGAGAGCGCCCCCTACAGGCAGTTGTCGGGCTGTGTTGCTTTACCCAATCAGTAAGTTGCCATTATCGCCTGGGACCTTCACAGACTAGTGGTGAAGAGACTGCCTAGGATCACATAACCAGGGAATGGTAGAGCCAGGAGGGAGATAGAAGTCCCTGATTCTCAGTGGTATGTCCTGCCCACTATATTAAGCTGCCTGTTTAATTTGCTTTTTAACATACATTGCGGCGAACCTCTAAGTGGCCTTGACTCAGAGGTGGAGAGTTACTGGGATGAGGGAGGCAAGCAGCTTGCACTTTTAATTCCCATCATGTAGGAAGTGGCCTTCTCTAGTTATTTTTTTAAGGGTTGCCCTGGAAAACACATGAGCAGGGATTATCATCATCTCCTATTATCAGCAGAGAGATACAAGCCAGGCAGGTTTTGATGGGTCAGAAAAGTAAGGCGTGAAAGTCTGGAAAGGGCAGCATACCTCCCTGTCAGCGAAGACGTTGCCTTGAGAATCCCTGGCCTCTCAGACACAGAGGGACAGGGGACCCAGTGGGAGAGGAAGGTCAGAACAACAGGTAGAGGAGCGCCCACTACACAGCAGCCCACACCACGTCGGTGTTAACTGACCCTTCCCTCAGTTGGTCATCCTGAGAATCTTCCACGATGATAGGTCCCAAAGCGGCAGGGCTGACCAAGCTGACCCCACAGATTCACATGTATCATCTCTGCCCCTGCCCCCAGCTACCCAGGTACTTTTAACTCTCCAGGCAAAACTCACTCTGCTCCTGGACTGAAGCACACTGGGCACATTCTTGAACAGAGTTCAAACTAACAGGATTTCCCTAAAACAAGCAACTCCCTGGATGCCCTAGGAAGCTCTGTGACTACTGGGGGGGATTAACATAGCCAGAGCAGCATGGCTCTGGTCCAGAAAGAAAATGTATGTGCTTAAAAAAAAAAAAAAAAAAGTTGGCGCAGAGTCTTGGGAACCCCATAATCAGAAGCATACTCATTCTGACAGTTTCAAAAGACCCAACACCCACCTCAGTGCGACCTGGCGAGGGTTCAGAGAAATCCACCCCCTCTTTTGTCTTTTGGATGGAATGCAAGAGCCATATAAGACTTCCTGCCTAGAAGGCAAAGAGAGGGCAAGCCTTTGCCACCCTGTCTCAGCAATGTGAGAGGACAGTTGGAAGCCATCCTTTAGCTTGTCTTTGGGTGCTGCGATTTCATCTTATGGAATAAGATATTCCATATTAATTCTGCGTGGTGCCCAAGTCATTGCAAACCTGCTATATAATCTTCAGCCAGGGTTTTTATTGGTTTATGTTTTGCTTTTTTTTTTCCTTGGGAGAGTGTTACTTGCAGCTTGGGGTGTGGGTGACTTTTCTCAGGACTGGATACGCAGAGATGGAACACAAATTGAGATTAAGGGTCTGCAGACCAGGAGTGATAAGTTTTATGCTCTCAGAGGTCAAGGGCAAGCCTGAAGCCCAGCCAGTGGATTGGTCATGGCAGGACAGGACAAACATGCCTTGAAGGTCAAGACAAGCCGGGTCAGGAACACAGACGGTTGAATACCTCAGCACAACAGCACTGGCTGGTAGAAAAGTCATCTTGGTTCTAAAGTAGGAGCTGAGTCACTTCTGGCTTCCTGAGTGTTTCTCGTAGGCTGGGCACAAGTCTGGGTCTCAGGGGAGTCTACTGTCTATCTTTAATGAGTTAGAGGTCAAGGTCTGAGGTCTGAGAAAAGGGAGAGTCTTACAGCTATTAACAGACACCTTCCTGTCGTCTCTAACTTATACTCCGCCCGGGGCTTGTCTATAGGTGTTGGGTACGCAGGCCACTTTGGCAAAGGAAAACGAAGGAACTGTCTTTCTGCAATCTGTTGTGATCCACGTTTTATGCTACTGGGAATGCCAGTGGAAGATTTAAAAATACTGGATCCATACTGAGCCAGCTGTCTGGGGCACTCTGGGAAATGAATGTTTCAAACATTTTCTTAGAAACTGATTTTCTAGAATTAACTGAATCTTAGGACAAAACTAGTCTTGCAGGTCTGGTCCCAGCAGCCAGCCTGCCTCTGCACACCCTGGTCCCTGTCTGTGCCCAGGGGTGGGGTTTCAGCATTACTCCTTATAAGCCTGATTCCTGGCTTACAGCTCCATTGACGACTGAGAGTGGATGTGCTCTACATTTAAAGCAACTTTCCTAAACCAGTGCTTTGTGATAGCCCGTGAACCCATCAATGGCTGTTCCTTACACCATAGTAATTACTCATGCATCCATATGATCATTCAGTCAACAAGCAGACACGGACTGAAGGCCTTCGATTCGTCAGAACCTACCAGGGGCTGAGGAAAAATACATAGCTGATCAAGAAAGAAGAGGTGGAGCCATGATCTGAAGGGAAAGGAAGAGTAACAGGGTCTGTCTGGCTTAGGGACGGAGAAAGAGAGAAGAGAAGGTGTTTTGAACACATAGGACAAGGCCACACTTAAATGTTTAGTAGGTGAGGCCGATAATGGTCAGAGCACAGAGTGCGGCAAAAAGAATGGCCAGAATGTCCCAGCCTGGGGGAGACTGGGCTCTGAACTTTGAGAGGGAGAATATGGTCTCCTCCACGGGGGTGCATGCCACTTCCCTCCCTCTCTGAATGACCTTCGTGGTGGGTGTTTACGAGCATCTCTACGCAAGTGATTTTAACCGTTGTGTTCTGTGATGAGTTTCTCTGGCTGGCAATGAGGTTGTCTGATGAGTTTATGAGTTGATTGGAGCAGGCCGTTCTAAGCCAGTACCACAGACTCATTCCAGGGGGTCCAGTTAGTGTCCCTTTGTTCTAATGGCAAGGGCTCAACCTAGAACAGGATCACACGATCACACTGGACTGCGAGGCTGGAAGTCCCTTGATGTCAGAGCTTTTTGTTCATCATACATCTCCCGGGTCTAGCAGATTGTGTGCTGGTGAAATTTGGGTAAGACAGTGTGGATACCCATGACTACAAGTAGAAGCTGACTGTTATCACCTGAGAAACTTCTCTAGAATGTGTCTGTTCTTGCTGGGTTAGTAGAAAGACTTGAATTAATACTGTACCCCACCACCTCCCAAGGCTAGGTGCAGAGTTATTGTTTAATTTTCCTCTTCCACAACACTTTGTGTGTTATTGTCTACAAGTAATTTTTTAAAAAAAAGATGCTAGCCCCGGGAGCTTAGAAATCTTGGAAGGAAGTTGGTTTTGGCAAATTCTAATCTCCAGGGTTGAAAGTATCTGTTATCAGCCAAGGTCTCTCAAGAATAAACAAAACCCATATGGAGTAATTTAATAGAAGAAATTTAATATGGGAAATGAGTTACAAAGGTAGGAGCAACCACGACAGGCCAGGCAACCCCAGGATTAGCAATTGCAGAAAGCCATTACTCCCCCTGGGGCTGCAGGGACAGAGGTGTTACCTGGTGTCCAAGAGCCCGCGCTGCCCACTGGAATCTGGTTCTAGGGAAAGTGCGGTTGGTCTTGTGTTGGTTGGAGAAGACTTGGCCCCCAAGTGGAGGTGAACACGTGACTTCTCCTTCCCACCCATTCTCTAATCTCCTGCCTGTGTTTCTCATTGGCCAAAGCAAGCAGGAAGCAGTGAGCAAGGGAGGCTTCATAGTTTTCTGAGATCATCCCTTCTGAATACAGAGAAGAACAGGAAATGGTAGGAACTGGATCTGAGGGCGAATGGGCAAATGCCCAGCATAGCATCCAACTGTCCACCAGCAGAGCCCCCCACAGCCCTGATGGCGTGGATTTGAGGGAATTAGGCTGCGCTCACCTTAGATAAGCACTTGCCCCTTGGGAGGGTTGTGCTGACCCATTTCTCTCCTTTCTCCATATTTAGCCTTTCTTGGGCAATATCTAAACTGCTTAGTGAAGCCACTCTATACCCAAACTAGCCTCAAACTTGAAACTGAAATTTGCATGGGTGGAGCACATTTTAGATAGCTGTGCATTAAACAAACACTTGACCTGTGAGCGCAGGCTGGTGCGCTGTGTTGCCCGTTCTTTGTATCTTCATTCCTTGCTCCCCACCCCACCCCTCAGTGGGATGGGAGTGAGTAGAAGGGAGAAGACAGGACTGGAAATGGGCTCTTGGGTTAGACCGCAGACTCTCAAGTCTTCTGAGCCCTGATTCACAGGGAATGAGGCCAAGCAAACCTTCAAGAGAGAAATGGGGAAAATTGGGAGGCCCATCCAGGTTGTGGAAACCATCTTACTTCACTGTAGGCTTCCAGGGGACGGGAGTCCTCATTGGGGCCCATTTTATTTGGAGGTTCTGTGACCACATACATAGGCAATATTCTGTGTCAGGGTTTGATCAAGGAAGCCACACCACCATGAGCGATATGGCAAATAACAGATTTTCCATAGAGATTATTATACCTTATATGTCTGTGGGAGCGGGTGCAGAAGGTTAGGGAAGGCTGGTGCCTCTGTATGTGCTGGTGGGCCTGAAGTCACTGCAGGTCAATGTCGCCAATTGGGAAGAAGAGCCGAGATGTGAAGTTAGGGACAGCCAAGGGCAAATTGGAACACACCTTCGAGAAGCCAGTGAAAACCCGCTGGAACCTGTGTGTGTCACTCATCATTTCTAACCTTAATATGGATGACTTGCAGAAGCAAGTACTCTTCTTCATGGAATCGTACGCATATCTGGCCCAGGACTCAGAGAAGCTGAAGGAGTCGATCCTGCAGGATCTGCTAGAGCTTTAGGCCCAGCTCTGCTCTCCTCTGGCAAGGTGTAAGCCACAGAGGTGCTTGGAGCCCTCCACCTCCTTTCCAAATCCCACTCCAAGTTCTCCGGTGGTCAACCCTAAGCTGGAACCATGGAGGGAAGGGAATTCTGGGAATCCCAGTTATAGCTCAGCTAAGATGACTCTGGACAAGGCCAGCACATGTTGTTGAAATGAGATTTTGTCACCCATGAGAAAGGAATTGTGTCTTTCAGTTCTTGGGGAGTGGCAGCTGTAAGCTGGTGGCCTCCTCTCTGGATGGCTCCCTTGCCCAGGGGAGGCCACTTAATCTGGAGTCTTTGGAGCACTGGGAGAGCCTTAGCTGACCAGAGTCGGCCAAGGACATGCATCTCCAGAAGGTCTCTTTCTCAGGCCTAGGGAAAGGGAAGCCTTCTTGGGGCCACCCAGCCCCTCTCTCCAAGACAGATACAGTCGCACCTTCCCTGCAGGGTGTCGTGAGTGTTCATTAGTTAGTGCTGGGGAAAGGGCTCTGACGGTGAAGAGTGCATTGTAAATGTCGTCATAATTGCATGCAGATGCCCGAATCCAGGCTTAGAGGCCTTTGCTGACTAATAGTAGAATTTGCTGGAGTTGGTGGTGACCTTTTCTCCCCATCACATTTCTAAATATTTTGGTTGTCAGTTGTAAACAAGCCTATTCCTAAACAAAAATCAGACCCTACTGGTGCTTTTAAAGTTGTCCTTGTTCCATCGAGCCTCTCCAGTTCCCATCTTCCTCTCTCATTTCTCCTGTTAGCGAAGGCCAGACGAGGCTGACTCACTTCTGCTTCCCCCCCGGGGAAGAGCCTGGTGACGAGGCTGGAGCACACTCATCTCAACCGGGGACGCTTCACACTCTGTCAAAGCTTTTGGTCAATTTTGTCAGTATGGCACACATATTGGTCAAACACTTGGATTCCTTTTTTAATGACGAGAAAATAATTAGTCTTTTCTACTAAACCTTTGACACCACGTGAGCAGTGCTGCTGTTTGCATTTCTGTCTCTCAGACCTTCATCCCTTTTGATTTTGTCCCAGTTGCTTTTATGTAACAAGGACGACAGACTGTAACAAGCCTCCTGGCCTCTCTCTCCCCCTATCTGTTGGAGGAAGGCTTTTGATTTTCTGGAATCTCTCCTAGTGGGCAGGATGAGATGAGAAAAGAAAAAGACAAATGGCTAGAGCAGCCAGCCAGCCAGCCAGGCCCGATAGCTACTCATCAGAAGCAGCCACGGAGGGGAGCGGGAACAGAGAAATGAACGGAGGCACGAGGCGGCCGTGGAGGAGAGTTCGGGGGCCATCGAGAGAGGAGTGAGCAGAATTTTTCTTGGGCGGGGAGCCACTGATACGTGTCAGGGAGGGAAGAAGTGTGAAAGATATCTAAAGCGTGGTGTACGAGTTTGCTAGTGCTGCCGTAACAAAATGCCACCGACTGGATGGCTTCCAAAAAACTGCAGTGTTGTTTCTCACACGTCTGGAGGCTGGAGTGCAAGCTCAAAGCATGGGCAGGTGTGGTTTCTTCTGAGGCCTCTCTCCTCGGCGTCTAGATGGCCGTCTCCTCCCTGTGTCCTCAGATGGCCTTTCCTCTGTGCATATGCGTCCCTGGTGTCTCGTCTCTTCTTATAAGGACACCAGCCACATTGGACTAGGGCCCAACCTATGACCTTATTTAAACTTAATTACTTTTTAAAGGCCCAATCTCCAAATATAGGCATACCTCAGAGATATTGTGGGTTCTGTTCCAAACCACCACAATAAAGTGGTATCACAGTAAAGAGAGTCATGCGAATTTTCTGGTTTCTCAGTGCATATTAAAGTTATGTTTATACTCTATTGTAGTCTATTAAGTGTGCAATAGCATTATGTCTGAAAAAATACACACCTTAATTAAGAATACTTTATTGCTAAAAAGTGCTCACCATCACCTGAGTCTTCAGTGAGTCGTAATCTTTTTTGCTGGTGGAGGGTCTTGCCTTCAATTTATAAAAAATGCAATATTTGCAAAGCACCAGAAAGGAAAGTGCAATAAAACAGACCTGCTTGTACAGTTGCACTGGGGGTTAGGGCTTCAACAGATGAATTTTGGAGGGATACGATTCAGTTCATAACAAGGGTTTTGAGGTTGTTTTGGCATATTAAACATGTCCCCTCTGCCCCAATTTGGTGTTTTCTAAAAAGAACCAAAGAAAGATTTAAATTAATTTCAATTATATTTATTATTTTTTGGTTGAATTGCTTTTACTATGCTGCCACTGCACTAAACCTGGGTTATATGGACCCTCAGTTTATTAGGGTTATGTAGAGATTTAAAAAAAAATCCTAAACCAAGGATGTTTTTTAAAAATTGATTTTAGAGAGAGAGAGAGAGATCAATGTGAGAGAGAAACATTGATTGGTTGCCTTCCATACATGCCTTGACCAGGGATTGAACCCATAATCTAGGTATGTGTCCTGACCGGGAATCAAACCAGCAAACCTTTGGCATACGGGAGAATGCTCCAACCAATTGAGACACTAGGGTTATGTATGGATTTAGGTAACTCTCTGTTACCTAATTTTTCAAAGAATTAGAATGTAATAAAATAGACTCGATAAGAAAATCCGAGGAGACATAATTTAATCTCTCATTTGTAATTCGAAAGCCCACGTAGGAGTGAACTTATCCCCCAAAGCTAAAAATCACATCTGTGAAAAACTCTAGATATAGTTATGTTTTTGAAAAAAAAGAATGCCATATAACACTTTTAGTTTTTGTAGATATAAATATTTATAACCACATGTAGGCCCACAGCATTATAATGCAGATTTTCTTTGGTTATTAAGAAAAAGAATTATAGCCTCAACTCTGTTAGTTTCATTTTCGATAATCATCTAAATGAAACCTGTCATTTAGCTACTGCCATTTGGAAGTATCAATAACTGTTTGAAAATAAGCAAACCACAATCTGGATGGAAAAAAAGGAAGCCAGTCCTCCAGTACTGCGTTCTGCTTCTCTGATTACTGCTGGGAGAGGCCGATCCGCATAATGGCCCCTCATCCAGCGCGGGGTGCAGCGGCTGTGAAATCTGGAGTGAATTTTGCCGAGGCTGCAGACACATGTTGTACGTCAGACACACGGTGCTCGTGGAGGCGCAGCTCTGTGGGACTGGTGGCCTCATGTCTGCAACGAGATGTGTGTCTGGAGCATGGAGCAGTGGGACAGTCACTTTCCGTGGGGAGGGAGAACACATCTGTTGGCAGTCATTGCAGCCGCTGAGCTACTGTACCGCCTTGAGGCGGTTATTTGCTGGGTCTAACTTTAGATCGTCCCCCTGAAGGAATGCCACAGAGCAAATATGTCAGAGGTGGGGCTGGAGGGGTGGGGGCATGGGGGAGGAAGAGGTGGGGAGAGAGAGAGAGAGAGAAAAGGAAAGAGGGAGAGAGAGAGACCTGAGTCCTGGGCTGAGAGAAGACATGGATCTCTTGCTTATCCAGGAGCAGTTTCCAGGCCAATCAAATTAACACTGTAATAAGGCTAATCTTATACCTGTTTATGCAGCAGGATGGTAGTGAGATGTGGGTCCGATTTGATGAATACCATAAAAGTCCGTTAACATTTCTCTGGTACGGGCCTAGTTTTTTAAAGTCATTATTATTTATAATTCATTTCTATATGGAAGATGACGGTTCTTTCTGGTTCGGATGATTTAAATCGGGGCCTTTAAAGCCATGCATGATTTATTTGCACTAGGAAATCATGTTTTCTTTGGAGGTTTTCAATGGAGGCATAATTACAGTGTTGCAAATACAGTGCTCTATTTAAGGGCCTGTCAGCATTTCCATAATAAACCTCTATTTTCAGGAGTCCAGAATATTGCCAGAGACAGAGAGAGAGACACACACACACAGAGAAAGAAATCCTTCTAAAATAAAAGCTTGGTGGGTCCATCTGATTTTTAATTCAAATCTGTATCTGTATCTGCAACCACACATTCTTCTTGATTTGTGTGGTGATGCCAGCAATGTGCCAGGCATCTCTGGACCCTGCCCAGTGGGGCTTCAGCTTTCAAGCAGAATCTTCCCGGGAAGCAGCAGTGTTGGATGGCTGGCTCCTTTTGCAGGTCCCAGCCAGCTGCCAAGTTGCATCTCAGCTTTAAGGAAAGAAAAACATTTTTTTGTCTTTACTCCTGGTTTATTTGTTTGTGTGTTTTAGTTAACTTAGGCATATGCCAGCTTGGACCTTGGATCATCATCATCATCATCATCATTATCATTATATTATAAGCAATAATAAGTACAATTTCAGGGTCCAGTATGTACGCGGCACTTTACAAGTATTATCTAATTTTTCAAAGTTATAACAGCTCTATGAAGCAGAAATTATTATCCCTGCTTTTCAGAGGATGGAAATGAGCTGAGGGGAGGTGATGCGCCTGGCAGAGAACGGGATGGCAGAGTTCAGGGTAACGGAGGTAGTAGCTGAGATGGCCCAGTGCTGGGCTCCGCGGTTTAAATGCATCAGAAGCCATCTCTCCAATTGGAATAGCCTAGTTTCAAGAATGAGGCTCAGAGAGTCTGGTGGACTTGGAAAAACACAGGCAGGTCTAGAGAGGGGGAACCAGCCAATCAGGAGGAAAAGCCCCAAAAGTCATTTAGCAACTCCTGGATTGTGGTTTAATAGGTAAGTGTGACTCTGGTTGAGCCTGGATAAAAAATATCTGAGTTTTTTTGAGGCTTACTATGTGGCTAGCTTGCACTTTACATGGGTTATCTCACTGATTTCCAAATTTTAGCAATGCAGTGAGTGCATTTTATGGAGATTGGATCAAGTGCCAGGGTTATATAACCGGGAAGTGGCAGGGTTCCCAGCTCTGGAGTCCTGGTTCTTGACCGCTTGTGCTTTATGGCCCCGAGGGAACCAGTCTCCCTCGGTTTGGAAGGTACGCTGTGAATGGAGACAGGAAGCTGACACTCAGGATCCTCCTGCCTCCTGTGGGAGATCCTGTCTTTGCGCTGCTGATGGACCTTTTCCAGGAGTTTGTGTGTTGGCATTTAACAGAAGGAAAAGGTAATATACACCCTTCACACAGGGAGGACGAGGGACAGCAGTGGAAAGAGAGACCACCCTCCACTTTGTGTTCGCAGCCAGCCATGGGGAAACTATTTTGTAAACTCCTGATCCCTGTGGGTGGTGTGATTTAATTCTTTTTCCTTCTCTTTTCTGCTTTTGGGTTGCTAGTTCCGCCGAGACTAAAAATGGTAACACAGCCCAGGGAGAAGCAAGAAAAGGAAGAAGGTTTTCCACTAAGAACATTTTTTTTCTTCTTATTGAAGCAGACTCAGGAAACTGTAAGGGGGATATTATGTACTGAGGTGTTCTGCTCTCAAAGCTGAGTTTGAGGCTTGAAGTTCAGAAGAAAGGATTCCAATTGCCTTTAGAATGCAGAATGCATTTATCTTATTAGAAACAGCTCTTGATTCTTAGAGGCTGCAAATTCTATTCAACAGGTATTTACTGAAGATCCTCTAATAGGCCAGTGTTGGGGTTTATTGTCCATAAGGGAGCTGGCTTTATTTGCATGGAAAATTTAACTCAAGTTAGTGTTGGAATTAAAATGGTAGAGAGGTCATGCCATGTTGTCAGAACCTAAACACTGATTTGAGTGATCAGCCTATTATTGCTACTGGGAGTGAGAAGCAAGGTAACCAGCTGCATTCAGAAGAAGAGCTATTCATTTAACCAGCCAGTATTTACTGAGCATCTACTACATGCCAGACACTGGGCTAGGAGCCAGGATTCAATGGTGATCCAGAAAGATGAGGTTTGTGCCCTCATAGATTTAAAGTCTAGTTGGGGATAGGAACATTAAACAGATAATTACACTAATAATTAAATTATTTGAAAAGTAATTATAACTGTGATAAATTCATTAGAGGGAACTACAAGGTCTTAGGAGAACAGTGGCTTACATAAATAGGATTTTTTGCCCCATAACAGGAAGTCCAAAAGCAAGTTAGCATTGGTTCAGTGATGTCATCAAGGATCCGGGCCCTTTCTGTGCCTCCTCCCTGCTGTCCTTAACATAATGAACTTTTCCCTCCTAGCTTATAGTCTCGTGATTACAGAATGGCTGCTGTGGCTCCATTTTCAAAGACGGGAATCACAGGGAAGGGGCGTGTACCAGAGAGCTCTTTTCTCTAACACGAATGTGTTTCATCAGCAGCAAAATTCCTTTCCCAGAAAACTTTCAGCAGACTTTCCGTTAATTCATTAGCCAGAAATGGATTTATTAGTGAATATTGCAGAAAAGACAAAAGAGTCAGCAATTATATGTGAATATAAATAATGTTTGTGGAATGTCTTGCAGACCACATTCATGTGTGTGAAGCTGTTTGCCTCTCCGGTCAGTTCTGTGAGAAAGACAGCAACTTCTCAGATGAGGACACTGAAGTTTGCGTCAGGGACTTGCCCAAGAGCACATGGTCAGTCCTCTTTCGGCCAGGGGTCCTCAGCTCATTCCTGGGAGCTCGCTCTGCCCATGCCTTCTGAGTTTCAGAGAGGGGGACAATCCTGAGCCCTAAATGCAGTGCATCCCAAAGGGACATGCAAGCATGGGAGGGTTTGCCAAGGGGTGAGGGTTTGCTTTCTGGGGTGTTTAGAGACCCCAAATTTAGGTTGTCCCTCGGGTTTATTTTTTTAATGGGTTGTGAGTCACACAGCAGGAAGACAGACCGACTGGGAAGAAGAAAGGCTTGTGACAACAAGTCAGAATCTCGTAGGAGAGCTTTGGGGGTCCTCACTGGCCAAGATATAAAAAAGAAAGACAGAGAAACTTTCATCTGCTGATGGGCCTGTGACCTCATTTCCAGATGACTTAGGAAATGTTGATTTTAAACGTTTATGACTGGTGCTTCCCAACCCCTGGCCCCAAGCAGGCAATAGGAGGTGTTTAATATCTAGCACAAATGAATGAATATTACAACCACAGGTTCTCATGGTATTTTTAAAAACACCCCCAAAAAACAGTCTGCCAGTCACATGTTGCACCCTAGCCTGCGCCCCTCCCCCAGGCTCCCAGCACTCAGTGTGTGCCTGTCACAGCGGGAGGGATGTCCTTGGTAATCGCCACTCTCCCCACCCTTGCCTCTTGGATCTGGGCTCTAAGGTTGCCTGTTGTCTGTTGCTGAGCTGGTGGAAGGTGGAGACAGACCTTTTGGCTTGAGACCATCCCATGAAAATTAGGACGGGCAGGGTGCCCGGAGGCGCACCAGCATCCTTGAGTTACACCAATGGAAACAAGAGTCATGTACCCTGTGCTGGGGAACGTGTAAAATCGACACCGTTTACCAGATGTTCCCGGGTTTTATGAGCTTTACAAGGCCTTCTGTTAAGTAACACTTTGAAAAAGTAATACTTACCGGCTCTGAGTGGAAAGTTTTTGTTTTTGGGTTTTTAAAAAAATCTTTTGGGTGAACTCTGCAGCACCTGTTTTTACAGCAGAGCTCTGGCCTGCCAGGGGCCACTTCTGGTGAGTGACAGGCAGGAGAGAGGTATGTGGCAGGCAACCTGGTCCTGATTTAAAAGGCCGGAGACCAGAGGCCCAGGCTTATGGATGCAGACACACACACAGAGGAACCCAGATGTGCTCCCCTCGGTTTAATGCAATAAATATGCTCCTGAAATGTTGAGTACAAATCACATATGTTTGTTAACACCAAATAGGATATTCTTTTTTATGCAATGAATTGTTTTTTAAAACAAGTAGTTATCATCTCATTCACTTTTAGTGTACAACTGAATTTTCAAAAAATAGACCTGCTGGAGAGGGCAGCAGCACATTATAAAGTGGTCACTCACCACATTTGGTGTCTTAAAGATGCTGTGCAGGACGGTGACAAGTGGCAAGTACAGACAGGCATGCGGAGCTCGGTGCAGAACATGGAGAACGCATTCAGGTGAAGGGCAGTAGAACCAAGATCTTAAACAATGGGATGAGAAAAGGGAGGAAGCTGCTCTGGAGGAGCAGAGAGGGGTTCCCTTCAGTAGGGTGGGGTTCCTTCCAGCTGGGGAGATGTGTGTGGGTGGGGAGAGTGGAGCCATCGAGAAAGCTGGAAATGACCTAGCTGGGTACTGTCCTGCCCGAATTACTGCCACCCATAGAGAACCAACTGGAAGTCCCACCTAAAGGAGCAATGAGTGTGTAGAAATCCACACAGAACGCTTCACCTTATCCAACTTAGTTCTGGGAGGAGGAGGAGGAGAGGAAGAGAAGGATGCACTCAGGCTGCCCCACTTGTCCTGCCAGTGTATTTAGAGCAGAACTTGGTTATGGCCCATCAACTGACTCTGACAATCTTTAAAATTATGGCAGTACACCCAGCATCTATGGGTTAGAGGTCTTCTGACTTCCAGTCAGAGATTCCTTAATTGCATGAGTGGACCTATGTCTTTGTCTTTGTCTGTCCCCAGGGCCCATTGTCTGAATCTATGTCTTTCACAGAATGAGAGCTTTTGCTGTGCCCCACCACTGCGCAGAGAAAGTGGGGTGGAGGTCAGTGTGAAAGGAGGCACGTTAGGGGCATGGGCTTCGTGCAGGTGGCAAGAGGTCCATGCAGCTGGCATGCACTACGTGCAGGTGGCATGCGCTCCTTGCAGGTGGCATGCACTCTCTGCAGGTGGCATGCTGAAGAGGGGGAGGTTGGAGATAAGACAAAAAGACTACAGTGAAAACTCTATAAAAACACAGGTATGCATGGTCTCCCAGTTATATAGAAAGTAGAAAGTGTATATATGTTCATCAAAATGCTAATGGTGATTAGCAGGTTAGTGGATTTCAGGTTAGTTTTAGTTTCCTTCTTATATTTTTCTGGAGCTTGAATGCTTTGCAGTATTTATTATTTTTATTTTTTAATTTATTTTTTTATCCTCACCTGAGGACATTTTCCCATTGTTTTTAGAGAGAGAGGAAAGGAGAGAAAGAGAGAGAGAGAGAGAGAGAGAAACATCAGTTGGTTGCCTCCCGTATGTGCTGTGACTGGGGACAGAACCCACAACCTTTCGGTCTATGGGATGACGCTTCAACCAACTGAGCCACACTGGCTAGGGCACTATTTATTATTTTTAAATCAGAAAACAATAAGGCTATTTTCAGTTTAAGAAATAGCAACAACCTGACAAAGACAACTCATGCATTTCAGAGTTCAGGATGTCCCTGTCCTCTTCTCTCCTCCTGGGATCCTGACTGCATCAGGCAATGTGGCCTCCGGGAGAAGTGAGAAGAAGATATGGGACTTAAGTCATTCACCCCATGGTTTAGGTCTGTGAGCTCTCTCTCTTGGAAACCGGTTGTTGATGACAAGGTGGATGTCTCCCAGAGCATCAGTATTATGTTTGATGGAAGCTGGGTGTGCAGAGGCTCCTGTGTTTAGAAGCAGCGCTCAGCCTCACCTATTGCACCCCACATCATTTTTTCCATCAGATAACAATCAGTGAGAATGCTCTTGTCATCAGGTAAAGTCAGGTTTATTAACTCACCACAGCAAGGGAGAACATACCCCAAAGAGCCATGGGTATCTCAGGAGGGAGGAAGGAGGACCAGGGAAAATGGAAATGTCTGATTTCATGCTAACATGAAGTAGGGGCTATAACTTGGTATCTCAGCAATCTCTGAGGCAGGAGGAAGAAGCAAATCTGGGGAAGTCATCAGCAAGCCCCTCACTAAGATAACAGGGCATTCTTAGTCACTTTGCAGCATAGTGTGGCCTTCAGAAAAATGTTGGTTTTTGTTGGCTTTGTCACAGGGTCTCGTTTGAGTCATTTTGTAATGTCTCTGTCTGATGATGAGCAGCACTGGTTTTCAAGTTTTCACACTTTGGGGCCCAGGGCAAGCTGCCATTCCTGGTTAGGGGTATTTCGGGATGGGGTCTGATGCAACGTGCTTTGTCCACAGGCCTGGCTCAGAGGGCTGAGGGTGAACACATGGTACTTTATTCTCTGTCCAGGACTTCATCCTTTGTGGTGTTGTCCAGGCATTAAAAGTTTGAGGGCTTGAGACTTCCAGTCAAGATGGCAGAATAGGTAAACACAGCTTGCTTCTTCGCACAAACATTAAAATTACAACTAAAATATAGAACAACTATCACTCAGAACCATCAGAAATCTAGTTGAATGGAAGTCTCACAACTACAGAATTAAAGAAACCACATCCATCCAGACTAGTAGGAGGGGCTAAGACATGGAATGGGCTGACCCCACATCCAAATGTGGTGGATAAAAATTTGGGAGGGATGTTTCAGAAGTGAGGGGTCCCAGCCCCATACCAGACTCTCCAGTCCGGGGATCCAGTGCCAGTAAAATAAGTCCCCATAACTTCTGGCTGTAAAACCCACCAGGAATTGAGTTGGTGGAAGAAAGTACTGGAGTCTCAAGCAGTTCCTCTTAAAGAACCCACGTACAAACCTTACTCAGACTCACACTCTGAGCTCTAGCACCGGAGTTGCAGCTTGAAAGACACCAGTGGAGGAACTAGGGGTCTGGCATCAAGATGAGAGCTGGGGGACAGTATTCTCTCAGATAGAAAGGCAGGCAGAAGCCATTGCCCCTTTCTGAGCCCCTCCCACCGGACACAGAGCTGTCAGGCCAGTGCCATATCTGAGACTCCATCAACCTGGCTAATATTGTTGGCTCTACCCTGGAAATCCCCTAAGACTCCATCCCACCCAACTTACAAGCCCACCCAAGTTGCTAACTGTGACTTTTCCATGTGAATGGCTGGTCTTGGGTCGTGCTTCACAACTTCCTAAATCCTATCAAACAAGCAACAGCTGGCTTCAGTGAGTCCACAGCCCCCATACATTTTACTAAGTGGCCCCAGACCTGGCACAAGCAGCAGCCAGCTTAGATTCACAGTTTAGCTTTTCCTGGGAATCTCCAAGCCCAGCAGAAGTAGCAGCTATCTCAGATTGCTTTATAGCTCAGGCAGGATGGCCCCAGCAAAACACAGGTTGGGGCCCACTTTGGCCTGTGCCACTGGGGAAACCCCAGGGCCAGAGCATCCAGTGGACAGCTACAGACTATGTCAGCATACCACCACCCTGCCCCTGCACAGCTGATTGTCCACGGAAGGTGGAGGTTGGTGATCCGTGGTCACAGCAAGTCCTTGCAGCCGACTGGCCTGGGTAAATCCCTTCCACTGACCTGCCAACAGCAATCAAGGCTCAACTATAAGAGGAAGGTGTACTCAGCCCACACGGAGGGCATACCTTGAATACCCAGATTAGATTACAGGGGAGGCTGGACCCTACAGGACAGCTACTATATTAGGCCACACTACCAAGACAGGGAGCCATAGCAGCTCTAGATAGAAACAACCACAGGGAGGTTGCCAAAATGAGGAGACAAAGAAACATGGCTCAAATGAAAGAACAGATCAAAACTCCAGAAAAGAAACTAAATAAAATGGAGATAAGCAATCTATCAGACACAGAATTCAAAACACTGATTATAGGGATGCTCAAGGAACTTAGTGAGGACCTCAAGAGCATAAAAAAGATCCAGTCAGAAATGAAGGGTTCACTAATTGAAATAAAGAACAATTTAAAGGGAGACAACAGTAGAGTGGATAAAGCTGAGAATCAAATCAATGATTTGGAACATAAGGAAGTAAAAAACAACCAATCAGAACAACAAGAAAAAAAAAAGAATCCAAAAAAATGAGGATAGTGTAAGCAGACTGTGGGACAACTTTAAGCATTCCAACATTCAAATGATAGGGGTGCCAGGAAGACAAGAGAAAGAGCAAGAAATTGGAAATCTGTTTGAAAAAATAATGAAATAAAACTTCCCTAATTTGGTGAAGGAAATAGACATGCAAGTCCAGGAAGCACAGAGAGTCCCAAACAAGATGGAATCAAAGAGCCCCACTCCAGGACAGGTCATAATTAAAATGCCAAAGGTTAAAGATATAGAGACGATCTTAAAAGCAGCAAGATTAAAGCAATTAGTTACCTACGGGGCATCCCCAAAAGACTGTCAGCTGACTTCTCAAAAGAAACTTTGCAGGCTAGAAGGGATTGGCAAGAAATATTCAAAGTCATGAAAAGCAGGGACCTATAAGCCAGGATTGCTCTATCCGGCAAAGCTCTCATTTAGAATTGAAGGGCAGATAAAGTGCTTCCCAGGCAAGAAAAAAACTGAAGAGGTTCATCATCAGCAAACTATTATTTTATGAAATGTTAAAGGAACTTGTTTAAGAAAAAGAAGATGATTGAAACTCTGAATAGTAAAATGGCAATAAATACATATCTATCAACAATTGAGTCTAAGAAACAAACTAAGCAAATAAGAAGAACAGAGACAGAATCATGGGTATGGACAGTGTTTTGCTGGCTGCTGGATGGGATGGGGTGGGGCAGAATGGGTGAGGAGGTGAGGGAATTAAGAAGCACAAACAGGTAGTTACAGAACAGCCACGGGGATGTAAAGTACAGCATAGGAAACGGAGTAGCCAAAGGACTTATATGCATGACCCATGGACATGAACAATGGTGTGGGGGATCGTCTGAGGGAGTGGGGGTGCTTGGCGGAGGGGGGAAAACTTGGAAAACTTGGGACAACTGTAATAGCAAAAGCAATACAATTTTTTTTTTTTTTAAGAAAGTTTGAGGGCTTGTGGAGAAAACTGCTCATCGAGTTCCATGGGTTCAGTCCCGAACCCCTGACACTAAGGTTTTTGGAGACAGGTGCTTAGCAAGCAAGTGCAGATTCCTTCAAACCTCCTGAATGGTCCTCAGGGGTCCAGCCTCAGGAATCCTGCCTGGATTCCTCCCAATTCACTTTTTTCTCTCTGTACGTCTGTTTTCTCTTCTGGGAAGACAAAATTATACCAACTTCTCCAACTAAGGCCAGGATGGCTTTGAGTAGAACCCATACTGTATTCTCCAAGAACTTTTAACTTCAAAGAGAAAGATTATGCAGATATGTGTCAATGTCTTAACATGGGGTGAAATTTTATTCCGTGGCCAGAAACAAACAGTGGCCTCGCCGACGATGGTGCTTACCTGCCTGATGTCCCTGGGTCCCTTGAGGCATTACAAATGTGGCTGTCCCCTGCTTCCCTTCCGTTGTCTTGCTCACCCAGCATGGCCTCTCTTCAGGCAGACCCTCTGAGCCTTAGCTTCCATCCTGTCTCAGACAAGCCCCTTATTCCCTTCCCTCTTCCACAGGCCGGAAGGTAGGGGACCTGAGGCAGAAGGGCTTGAGGGGAAGAGCTCTGAGTCTTGGTCTGCGGACTTGGGCCATGAGACTACCTCATGGCTGCCCCAAATGGCAGGCCTGGCCTCTGTTCTGGTGGCTGGCCTGGACTCACTTTGTCTGTGGAGGGTCAGGACAGGCCCTGTAGTCTGTTCACGGGACCTGGCTGTCACCCATGGGCAATTCATCCTGACCACATCTGTGGCTGTGTGCACGGAAAACAACAGGAGCCACGTCAACAGCAAAAGCGACAACCGCACACACCAAAGGGAGACCTTCGCTTTACTCGCAGATGGTGGTAGGCAGACATGGGAGGGAGGATGTGTTTTCCTGTGATATTAGAATAGGATGAGCAGTGGTTATCTTGGGCCAGGCTCCAGCAAACACTTGGAGAGCTCCTCAAACTGCAGATGAAGCCCCAGGTTGATTTTATTGGGTGATTTCAGTGCTGCCAAATAATTGTAGTGTAAAGAAATCATAAAACGTGCTGGTGGTCCAGAAGCTGGATGGGGTACACTCTGCACATATTTGAGACGACTTTGTGATTTGGTGACAGGCCTGTTTGAACCCCTCACCTAGAAATCAGTTAGCATCTGCCGGAGAAATAAATTAAATGTAGATGGCCCTGAATCCATTTCTCCTGCTGGTCTCTTTGCCCCTTTATCTGAGAGGAAGAATTCTGTTGGCCCCAGGCATGCTATGCATTTAATTATCACAGTTCAGATTTTCTCTGCTGCACTGGAAGCCTCAACCAGCTTCCTCTTCACCCTCTGCTCTGGAATAACATCGCTCTCTGCTAGTGATTATCTGCAACGTTCGGGTAGTCTGCAGCAGATGCAGTGCAAGGCCGATCAGTCTGCTTTAATTAAGCTTCAAAGAAGAGCCTGAGTATCCATCTTATCTCCAGTTTGCTCCTTAATTCCGTCTCCACGGTCCCTGCTGTAGGTGGGAAGTGTAGCAGTGGTCTCCGATGGAGGGGGTCTCAGCCCCTCCCGGTTGGAGCCAGTCTTGCCAAATGAATGAGTTTCTCTGAACCTCCTCCAAGGGCCTCCTCTCCACTTTCCCCATTTCCACAGGGAGCTAATTGCCAAAGATCTTTTATAAAAAGTCCCCTTGGGTGTTTCCCACTGCTACAAACCCAGAAGGAAGGAAAAGGGGGAGTGTGTGCAGGAAGAAGGGGGTGCTGTGGCTGGCTGCTGCTGACCCCGCCACCTGAGAGCTCCGGCAGCAGGGCTGCTCTCAGCAGACCCCATGGAAAGCCACATGGCCCTTCATGAGGGGCGCCTGCTGAAAGTGGACCCCCCGTACTTTTGTAGAATTTTCCTTCTAAAACTAACACAGGGGCCTGCAGAGGCAGCTTTTTGTCCCAGGTAATCACCGGATGGAATTTTTTTTTAACGTCCAGCCACCAGCTTCTGTGGGCCTCAGAAAGAACATTTGTAACCATGCATCCTTTATGTGGTCTTCGATTAATAAACAGGAACCTACCTTTCTAGACGGACTGGGAAACAATTTTTTTCTGTTTGCTGCTCCTGTGCGGAGGGTCCATGAATGGGGGCTTTGAGAACTTGCCCTTTCATGGCCAGATATCAAAGTGCTGCTCACACATACGGATCGCCCGCCTCAAGGTGCAGCTCGGAGCCGCCGCCCGTGTGGCCGCCCACCGTGGTTCCACGCTGGCCGCCCGGTCGGGCCGCAGGGCCAGGCCTGTGATGGCCCAGTTTTCCTCCCTGGGATGAACGCCGACCCACCAGGAAGAAGGGGGAGACCACCAGCGTCCATTCTCCACCGAGTCCTAAAATAACTATATTTATATTTACTCATATGTGCTCCCTTTGGTGGCATTCCTTCCCAGTCACATCCCTCTGTTTGGGAAGAGAAAGTTCATTTTTAAAGGTTTCCTGGCCTAAAATTTCTCTCTTCCTGTTTTCTTCTTTTTTTTCCCCCTTCTTTTCTTTCTCTCCTCTTCCCTCCCCTTTCCGTTCTTTTCCTTCCCTTTTCTCTAACCGCCTTTCTCTTACCCTTGGACAATGTGCCCTAACATTATGGGGGTGTTCTCCTGGAGTCTCCCCTGTGCTGAGACTTCGGGGAAGGGGAACAAGCATTTCCAGGCCAAGGAACAAGACCACAGTCAGGTCCCTGCAGACAGAGAGGGTGTGTGAAGGGCTGGGACTGTGTCTACACATCCTAAAGTCTGAGACCGGGATGATGAAGGCTTTGCGAGTTCCAATCCAGAGGATAAAGAGGCCACAGTCCAGTAACAGGAAGTCCTCGGTGCTGAGCACGTTGTCAACACCTCGGTGCTCTGGAGCTTCTAATCTTGGGCTTCCGTTTGAGTTACGCTGGGCAACATCCTGGGAACTGGCTTCAGAGTGTCTGGAAGTGGAAGCAGTGTCCTGAGGTTGGGTCGAGGAAGTGGGGAAGAGGGAGGAAGGAGCCCATCCTGTTCTCTCTTCCTCCCTGCCTTCTCCCCCCACCCCCACCCCAGTCCTCCTCTCACTCCTCATGAACCAGTTCAGAAGACGCGGAGATGGTCACTTTGAGTTAAGCCTCGATAGAGTCAAAGTAACATTTGCTCTGAAGCTTCTCAGGCAAGGGCTTTGCAGAGGTGACAAGACACCTAGGTCTTGTTAGAGTGACGGAAGTGGTAAGGGAAGGGGGTCGGAGGCTGTCTTTTCTATGACACAGTTTGTCCCAGGTTAGGCAGCTCAGAGGACTCTCACCGTGTAATTCTGGAATTGGAATCTGAGGAGGTGGAATTTTGGGTCTCCCTCCCCTCATGTGTTGGCAGAGAGGGAGTCTGGTTTGGACCTGCGTGGGGAAGAGAGGCTGAGTAGCAGGAATGGAAAGCTTTGGGGAAATGGAAGAGAGGCTAGTCCTTGGATCTCTCATGTCATTCTCCCCACCATGAATCTCAGAGATCCCTGTGCAACAAGCCGGGAGGGGACCATTAGGCTCATGGTGCAGATGAACACGCTGAGGTTCCAAGCTGCAAAGTGACTGCACCGTCACACCGAGCATTGGTGGCTACTGAGCTGCCCCATTGAGTAGGTACTCACGCCCATGGAGAGGAAGAAGAAACACGAGTTGGCCTGCAGGTGCTTGTGATTCTTAGCAACACTGATGGTTGTCCAGAGGATTCCGTCTGCCTGATTCTGGCATAATTCCCACCCCTTTGGTAGGGACAATGCCAGGGGGAAATGAGGAGGAAATGATGGGAGTTAACACTCCATCCACAGCAATGCTGTAAATAGCAGTGGGCATGCAAATCCTCTGCCAAGTTCATCCTGTTCTGCAAGGCTCCCATGCTGATGGTGCTCTGTGGGACCTGCCAGTCTTCTCTAAACACCTGGCCCTGCTCTTGGCTTGGCCCTGGCTGTGCTCCTACACCCCAACTCCCTATTCCCAGGGCCTAGAAGACCACTCCTGTTTTCCCCCTGCTTTGAAGGAAGCAAATTGACCAGTAGATATGTGTCCAGGTTGGACAAGGGCACAGGTCCCAGATCCTTGTCACATGGACCACCAAAGTGAGGCCCCAGGGAGCCAGGACTTGATTAATGAGGGACTCAGAAGAAGTTAGACAGGGTCCAGGAAGGTGGGCAGTGGGAGGGTAAGAGCTGTAATGAAAAGACCCATCATAGCCTGGCACTGGATCTAGGTTCTCTAGGCTCTTACTGGCTGGTGCTGGTGTTGCTGGTGGTGAACTCAGGTATGTGGCTTTTTTTGAGGGGCCTTAGAGAGGGCTTTGGGGGACACACAGCTGAAACACACCCCAGAGCAAAGAGTTGAGCTCTTCCTCCTGGGACGTCCCAGGTTCTGGAAGATGAGGCCAGTTCTGTTCTTCTGGCTTGAAGTAAGGTGAGGTGTGGGTCTTTATTAAGTGTTGGCCTGACCATGATCCTCTGCTGGTCACTGTCCATAATTCAAAAGAGGAGCTGATGTCTCTTGCCCTATTGGCCAAAGGATATGAGTCCCTCAAAATATTCTTCTAGAAAGGGTGTTTTGAGGTTAAGTCGATTTGGAAATCCCGCTCCCGGATGACTACCGAGCCCTTCAGTGCGTTAAGGTCCCGAGGAGTCTTGTAGGGCGGAGACCGCCGGGCTCTGCGCAGCTCGGAATGCACCAGCATTACTTGGTCATGGAACTGAATTTTCATGGAACTGCACTTTACGGCCCATGGGAAATATGAAGTAAAACAGAGTAAAATAAAGTAAAATACAGGGAACAAAGTAAAGGACACTACAGGTAAGAAAGACACAAGTAAGTAAGTTTCTTCCCAAAACACAAGACAGTGGAAAGGAGATTTTACACACACAAACGCACAGGCGTTAACACATGATGTTTATCTGAGCTGGTTTACGTTTCTGCAGAGCTGTGTAAGCCACCGTTGCGGGGGGTCCCTCCTCTCGTCTTGCTGAACAGGCGACACACACACACATGCACACCCTCTCCAGGTTAACTAACTGTCCCGGGAAGGGGGGCAGGCTGCGGCGGGAATAGGTAGCAGCAGGAGAGGAGGAGACAGGAGATGTCGGTGAGCTGGGAGGAGCAGGTGATGCCCGTAAGGCAGGAAGGAGGGTCGCAGGGGCTCAGGGGCGGGAGGAAGGAGCCCGGTTCCATCCTGTCCCCAGGCTCAGGCCACTTTAGTGCTCCCTCATTGGTTCTTCCAGTATGTGGGAGCAGAGTAGTCCGGCCCTGACGGAATTCTCCGGTGAGGTTGGCGTCAGGGTTTGCTGCCCTGTGCAGAGCCAGCCAGTGAAGGGTCAGCCAGCCCTCCTCTGGGGATGTTTCCTTCCCTGTGAGACCAGGGAGGTGCCGTCACATGCTGAGGCTAGAGGGCGGAGGAAATGTGGTCCTGGGTGCTTTTTGTCACCTGTGGACTGCCTTGTGCTCACATCTCTGTGGCCTCAGCACTGGCGAGGGGAGAGGGAGAGCTGCGGATGTGTCCCTGATCCGGGGTGTGTTTCTGTGTGCCCTGAGGAGGATGTGACACATGGGTGCGCGGCCAGCAGCCAGGCAGCACCTGCTGAGG
Source organism: Micronycteris hirsuta (assembly GCA_004026765.1). NCBI lineage: Eukaryota > Metazoa > Chordata > Mammalia > Chiroptera > Phyllostomidae > Micronycteris > Micronycteris hirsuta. The sequence continues at coordinate 112,756 of PVJI01000578.1, forward strand.
GACACAGCTGTGCCTGGGCAGGGGGCATTCTTGGCCACCGTCTCGCAGCTGTCCCGGCAGCTGCCTGGGTGTTTTCTCACACTCCACATGCGGTGCCTCTGCCGGGAAGTCATGAGCGGGGAAGAGCCTCCCTGGTCGGCAGGGCTCTGAGCCATCCCCACAACAGTGACCTGCACCCCGAGGTGGCATGGACTTCATTCCAGCAAGTGGATTGGTACCCGGTTTCGGCCACCAGTCTGAGGAGCAGAAGCAAACTTTATGGCCAAGCGCTAAGAGTCAAATTTGTTTTAAGTCAGTAAAGATGCCTGGCATGTTAAAAACAGGGGTTGTGGGTGGGGAGCAAAGGCAAAGGCGAGGCAGAGAGAAAACACCGAGATGGGAAAGGGTCCACCTCCAGTCAACTGGCCCCTCTTCTGATAAGACGCATTATGAGGGAAAGGTTTTGGCAGATGCAGAAGAAAAAAAAAGCAGACGAGTTTTTCCAAAGGTAAAGCAAAGCAGGCCAAGAATTACTTAGAGGCTTTCTGAAGACCTCATCACCCCGGTACTTGTTCCAAGTCATGGAGGACACAGGGCGGGCAGTCACAGGGAGCATGACAGCTGAGCGGAATTCCACTCTAGAATAATATTTTTTTTCTGGTATACTACTTCAATCCAGGGACCTTAAAACGCTTCACACATTTGCAATAATTGAACCTCATCACATACCTGTGGGAAGGAGAAGTGTTGTTTTGCTCATTTTATATGGAGGTGAACAGAGGGTTTGAGAGAAAATGTTTCCAGAGCCCGGGGGTGAGCGAGGAGCCCCAGGCTGCCCCGGCGGCCCGCTTCTCCATGGCAAGTTGGCTGGGAAAAGGGAATAAATTTACAATAAATTTTAAAATATAAATTTATCTTAAAGCGATAATAAAAATAATTTTTAAATAAATATATAATAAAATCCAAAATATATACTATTTTTTTTAAATCACGTTTCACTAAGATTTGATTTCTTTTACACAATGCCTTCATTTTATGTTCTTGTTTTGCCTTCTTCACGAGTGAAGAGGCCACAATGCGGGAAAACATTTTATTTTTTTCCAGGATGAGAAGCAAACTGAAATTGCGCTTTCGAAAGCGGTGAGACAAGGAGAAGGAAGGAAGGTGGGGTGAGGGGGAAGGAAAGGAGATGGAGAAGGGGAAAATCACCTTTCTTGGTTCAAAGAGCCCCACAAAATATTTATCTTCTGTTTACCTCAGAATGGCAGGAGGTGTTAAGAGCTCAGTGAGCTTTTGCTTCAGAGTGGGATTTTCCTTCCCAAGTTAGGCTTTCTGCAGCTGAGGTCCGGCTCTCCCTCAGGGCCCTGGGCTGGGGGGCGGCGAAGGGGTTGCGTGGGCAGAGGGGCCGTGTCTCAGTTTCATCCACGCCCGTGCAACTCACTTGGTGTCTGCCCTCCGTTGTCTGCATTTGAAAGAGAAGTAAGATACAGCCCCCCAAACTCACAAGGACAGTAGGCTTTTTGAGTGTATTTATGCAAGGCTTTCATCTTCTTTGGTCCAGGCCTGGTGTGCTAGCGCACCGGACCGTGGTCATACTGAAGGGCCCTGCTGTCTGGTGGCGGCCGACAGTTTCCAAAACGCTCCCGCAGAAGCTCCCAGCAGCCCCGAGTGAGGCCAGGCTCCACAGATGTTTAGCTGTCTCATTTTAAGCCTCCCTGCCTTTCCCCTCCGGGGTCTTTTGAAGGACATTATTGATCCAGGCGCTCTCCTCCAAACTCTTGGGCAGAGAAAGTGGCCCTGGCGGACCTCCCCCGGCAGGTGATAGTCAGTCCTGGTGCTCAGCCCATTTGCAAGCGAAATTGTAATGAATCCGCTTTGTTTGACTATTTCCGGTTAGTTGTCAACAAGTAAAATCTAACCGATGATTCTACCCACCTACCCGGTCCAGTTCACTTGGAACTTTCAGGGGCTGTCCTTGGTTCCCAGAGATCGTCAGGACGCTGTAACCCTGAGCAGTTTGTCTCCCCTTCTCCTCCTCCTCCTGCCTGTTCTCTGAATCCCCAAATATAGAGATCCACCAAACCATGCACGAGAGCTCAGTTGCGAAGGAAAGTGAGCTGCACAGAGATCTTCATGTACCTTTAGAGAATATTAATATCCTGATTAAATCAAGCTTAATATATAAGTACATAAAAACACAGTGCAATATAAAATAATCATAATATTAGTATACATTCATGTTATATAATGCATTACAATGACTATAGAAATGTGTAATATAAATATATAATTATGTAACTCTAGATTAAGTGGTGTAAATATAGTTCTCTTATCTCCTCCAAGTCTAGGATGGTATGGAGGGAGAGGAGGGGTGGGGGACTCTTAGGGATTGTCATCCTCAATTACTCATCGGGGAGAAGCTTTCCAGCTGTCCCGGGGAGAGGTGGGGGCTGCAAGTTATACTCTGTGTCACAGCACAACGCATTGACTCACGGCCACATCTTGAGAGAGATTCGCCGAAGTCAGGAAATTCCCAGCAAGTGCTCTCATTACACCCTCTGCTGACCCTGCAGCCTGCGCATAGGTGGGGTCAGGCTGGAGGGCCTTTCTGAAAAGGAAAAATCAAAGCGCTTCTGTTGCCTCTGCAGGCCTGTGGCAGGGCAGAGTCCTAGCAGGCCTGGCTGAAGCTGCAAAATAGGCCTCACGCCCCGGTGACCTGGGGCAGCCAGCACCAGCCTGTTCCTGCATTCTGGACTTTTATTTTTGTAAAAGTTTTCTTGTTATTTTTGTTTCCTCCTCGGCTTTGTTTCTCCTTCTGAGCAAAGCAAGATGCCCGAGACCTCTCCTTCCAATGGACAGGGCCAAGTTTAGAGCTGGGGTTGCTCATTTGAGCTTTGTATGTAATTGAGCCTGGCGCAAAGGGTTATCATTAGGAGGAATGGCATGAAGTGAGGGAAAGGGAAAGCGTGGACCCAGAGTAGAGAAGGTATCCTGAGGAGAGGCACAGGGGCATGGCTCGGAGGTCCAACCTCCAAGGAATCCTTAGGAGGAAGGACTGGGTATTAAGGTGCGGGGTGGGGCAATGAGGGAAGCTACCGGGGCTCTGCCATCTCCTAGGATTATTTGCTTCTAAGTGCAGGGGTGGGGGGATTGTGGCAATCGGTGGCAACAGACACCAGAGGCATCAGCTGTAAAGGGCCAGGGTCTGCTCCCTGGGCTGCAGGGCTGGCTGATTAGAAATAGGGTAAGCCACTCACTGGGTGTGAACCACGCGTGTCCAGAGCTGGACATTGTCCCTTAGTCCCTATGACAATGGAGAAGCCCTATCCCGTGCCCTGCCTGCCTAGGGACCCCCCCTTGCCTAGCCCCTTGCTGCTGGTTTCCTTGGGAAATGGGGATCACCCCCCTCCAGGGGGTACCCATTGCTTTCTTGTTCAAAGCCGGTTGGCAGCTTGGCAAGGGGGCATTCTGGAACAAACCAAGGAGGCTTCTGCTCTAAGGAGCTGTCCCAGCTGAACTGGTGAGTGGACACGTGAGTGTCCACCTGCCACACCCCAGAGGCCCTGGAGTCTTGTCGTGTGAAGCTCTGAGTGGCTGGGCACAGCGCGGTTCCAGCCTCCGTCTGGCTGCCCGCCGCTCGCGCCAGCCTGTTGACTCACCTCAGAGGAGCTGGCAGCGTGGGGCTCCAGTTGCTCCCCCAGCCCACCGCCAGACTGTCTCTCCTCCCCGCATTCCTGGTGGCGGCCCAGCTCCCTGTGACCCCAGGTTCTAATATTCTTGGGTTTGTTCAGACTCCCCAGCTGGCTCCGTTCTGGGCTTCCTAACCTTGTTAAAGCCAAAATGCCGACTTTTACAACCCTGCTCTTTCCACGAGTTCATCAAGCAGCCCTCTTTTTACGGGTGAGATGGCCCCTTCAGTGCACTCTGTCTTCGGAGGGGGAGGGGCAGGGAGCGCAGGCTTCGGTAGGGTCTGGTCTGCCCCACGTTATTATTTTTTTAACGATAGTCTTAAAAAAATGAAGTTCAATGGTGAGTGACGCTCCAGGAGGAAGAATTAAACGGGTTGATTTGGAAACCGTTCAACCCTGGAGGCATTGCTAAGGAACATAATCTATTTTGAATTTTTCTTCATGAGCCCAAGTTGGTTATGGTGTGGGAATAGCCTTTTCATTGTTTCTTATCCTTTCTCCGTCCTACAGAAGTATGCACACCATGGAATATGCAGGTTGTATAAACACGTCTTCAAAAAGTCACATAAAGGTATTTATACGTAATCGCACGTCTCCTTCCAAGCGGGTGTGCTCCTGGAGACACACAGAGATATCCTTCACACCCTATATTTAAAAAACAGCCAAGTTAGAAATTGGCAGAGCAGGCCGGCCAAAGTGAGTAGAAAAGCTTGGCTCGGGGCTCAACAAACAGTCCCATAAAACCTACACTTGCTTTTACTGAACGGCGATGCATGACAGACCAGGGTGGCCAACCCGGAGGAGGGCAGGAGCCAAGGTCCATAAAGGGTGGCAGGAAAGTTTCTTTCTGCTGAAATTTGATCTGTTCCTAGAAAAAAAATCCTTCATATGCTGGTTGTCTGGACTTCACTCTCCTGCTTTCTTCTGCTGTAATATCGTGTTGGCTTCTGTAACATCCAAGATGTTACTTTCACATTTGGTCTTCTCACCTCCAGTCTTACCCCCTCCTGCTCAGCCTCCACACTGCTGGCTGCCAGGGTAATCTTTTAAAACTGCAAATCAAATCTATTATATTCTCCTATTTAAGACCCCTCAGTGGCTCCCCATTGCCTGCTAAAGTTGAAATTTCCTTAGTTTTGCAGACAAACTTCTAGGCTGTCTGTCCTTCTTATCTTTTAAGTCATTTCATGCAAGTTTCCCAGACCTGTGAACCCCCCACCCCCCACATCCCCCCAGCCATTTCAAACTGTCTTCCAGGCCACAGTCTCCCAAGCCTCATGCACTTATTTGCGCAGCGGGACAGCATGGGCTGCGCAGTGCAAGGGCACCTGAAAGCTGGTGTGGTGAGGTAGGGGTGGCACTGTCAACTAGAGTATGTAGAAGCAGTCCCTTGAGAAGGCGACTTTGAGCAAAGCTGAAGGATGTGAGGGAGTGAGCCATGCAGATATCCAAGGGAGGAGCACTGTAAGCAGAAGAGCAGCAGGTGCAATGTGCCCAGTATCTTCAGGGATAACTGGAGCAAAGAGAAAGAGATGGGGGCTAGCGCCCTGTCTGAGGACCATGGGGCTCTTGAACTGAAGCAATGCCCACCTTTTCCTGTGGCTGGTGGTGCCGATGAGAATATGTGACCTCAGGGAACCAGAGGCTGGGCTGCAAAATGCTTGAAGGGTTAAAATCACTTTGCTTATGGAAGTAGAATAGGTTCTAAAAGTGGATCTAAAAGTATCAGGCTCTGGACTTTACTTTCTGCCAAACTATTGTTCACACAGTTTCAACAAAGCTATTTTAGAAAATTTCACCCTGGTAATAGAAAAAGGAAACATTTTTGAGGATGCAGTAACATTTAAGTCCAGGACTGGGTAAGTAATCCTTATCCTTAGGGCCTCTTTGGGGTGTTCAACCTATAGTGTTCTCAATAGCAATTTATTTTATTAGTTCTTTCCTCTTCCTATTTTACAAAAGTCCCAGAAATGTCCTATATAGACCTTTCAGGAGTTTGGATAAAATTGTGAATTAAATAGTCATACCTCCCTCCCCCCACCCGTTTTATTATCGTGGTAAATAATATACAATGTAACGATGATCATTCTAACCATTTTTAAGTGCACAGTTCTGTGGCATTAAGCACTTTCTCGCTGTTTGGTAAGCACCACCCTCATCCATCTCCAGAGGTCCTCAGCCTCCCCAGCTGGAACTCTGTGCTCACCAGACACGTCCTCCCAGCTCCCCTCCCCCGGCCCCTTGCGACCGCTGTTCTGCTTCCTGTCTCCATGAATGCAGCCACTCCAGGGACCTCGCAGGAGAGGAATAATACATTATTTTCTGTATCAGCTTTTGTGACTAGCTTATTTTATTTAGTATAATGTCTTCAAGGGTCATCCATGTAGCATGTGTCAAAATTTCCTTTCTTTCTAAGGCTGAATGATATTCCATTATATATATGTATATATATTCCATTATATAAAATATATATTATATATGACATATAACATATATCGATATATAGTATATCATGCTATATATACTTATATAGTAATATATAATGTATATATTATCATACTATCATATATTACTATATATAATAATATATCATACTATATATACTTATATAGCAATATATAATGTATAGATATTAATATATAATTATATAATGTATAAATATTAATATATATTATATAACATAGAATAGAATAGAATATATCTCTCTCTCACATTTTGTTTACCCATTCTTCCCATCGCGGACGCCTGGGCTGCTCCCGGCTTTCGGCTGCTGTGAATGATGCAGCTCTGCACATGGCGCACAGACGCCTGCCTTCCCGCCTTTTTCTCGGCTTCTTTAAAGGTGCTCTGGGCAGGAGTGCCTTCTGACTGTCTGAATCTGTTTCTATGGCTGCCCTTCTCCCTTTCCAGTTACTTTGCTCTATTAACTCGAGGGATGATTATTCCTCATTAGCTCAACCCTCAGCTGCTAGGAAATTGGAGGCTGGATAATTCATGTTGAAATAGAGGGACGATGACTTCCCGTGTCACTCCTTGGGAAGTCACTAACGCTGCGAGAAATAGAGACCAAGGGTTTCCCCAGGGCTGGGACTTCTGATCCTAGGAAGGAGGCCCATCAGAGGCTGGGGACTGCGGTGCACTGACGGTGTTCTTTCTGGGGCAGTTGGGGGAGCACATTCCGGCCAGAGCTATGGGGCATCTCTCTGAAGGACCTGGTCCGTTGGCTGTGGCGGAGCCTGTATGAAGCCAAGGCTGTGGTTCCAGCGGCCCCTGGGCCAGCATACCCCACTCAGTGGCTATCGACTGCACTGTTACTCTCAGGCAGCTGGCCTAAACAGCATTTGAACTTGAACAAAAACAGGTGCAAATTTCAAAATATGTTTACATTTAAAAAGTTCACACACTTTCAAAATAGAAGAGGCCCAGGTAGGAGAGAAAATGGGTCCACGCGGGTGAGTACTGGTGTGGGAGTCGGCCAGGGGCTTCAGGACGTGGGTTTTGTCAGGGTGGGCTTTGTCCGAAATACCCAAACTCTGAGAGCCACCGTTTCTCCATTTGCAAATGCGTAGAGGGTCATTGTCAAGTAACCCTAGCTGGGTATTAGTGTATTATAATCACTTGGATGCCTTTAAAACACAGGATGCCTGGGCACCATCCTGGACATACTGATTTGATTGGTTGGGGGCATCAATAGTGTTTTCAAATCTTCCCAGGTAGTTTTAATATGCAGTCACGGTGGCAGATTGCAGGCCTAGAGTGCAGAAGGCCCTCTGCAAGTGGAGGCCCTCCTGCTCAGCCCTCCCTCCATGCCTGCAACGCAACGTTCCATAAAGCACATTCCCTCCTTCACACCGAATACGCCTCAGGCATCAGCTGTGTTGGTTCATACCCCAGTTCTGTGAGGGTGAGCAGCGTTCTTGACATAGTAGGGCCTCAGTTTCCCAACAGTAAAATGGGATTAAGAACAGAATCTACTTCCTAGTTTTCCATGCAGGTTAGAAGAGAGAGTTTAACACGTAGCTGGGAGGCAGTGAACACTCAGTAACCGTTGGCTCTTACTGTGAGAATGTCAGTGTCGCGTCAGGAATCCCCTTGCCTGCACTCCAGCCAGCCCTTCTCACCCCCTCCCGAGACACCGGCGCTCCTCTCCCCCGCGGGGGCTGTCCAGCGCCAGCTCTCCTGCTGAGCCACGTTCCTGGGAGATGCCTGGTGAGAACTTGGGATCAGATTGAGTCAGACGTATTTGTAGACTTGACTCACCAGGTCTTAAAACCAGAAGATTGCCCTGTGGTTCTCATGATGTTCCTGGAAAATAAAAGAAGTGAATATTATTGGGCTGAGTTCATCAGACACTCAACCCTCCCTTTTGTATGTCGGGCGCTCTAAAGGAGCAGGCAGCAGCCCAGCCAAGTCTGAACCATCAAAGGCAGGGGCCTGGCTGCAGTGCTGAGAGATGCTGCTTCTCCCGCAGACAGGTCTGGTCCTCTTCCCACAGACTTCTGCCTCTCTGGTTCCCCAAGGCTATGCAGTTTCTCCTCCCTCCAGGCTCCTGGGAAAATGTTCCCAAGGGCTGCTTCTGGTGAGGTGTGTCAGAGCTGAGCTGTGCTGGAGGGCTGGGTGTGGACTGGGAAGGGGCCACCCAGACTCCAGAGAACAAGAAAGGGAAAGTTCCCTTCTTAGAGCCAGAATTTCTGGGATCTTTCACTGAAACAACAGCCTGGTATCATTTCTCTGATACCTGCTTTTCTTCATCCTCTGTATCCCTGCCCATAGTAAGTCTTACCATTTCCAGATCCCAGCTGACTGTCGCATCTACTGCTCTGCATCCCCAGAGCTATGGCTGTAGCAAAAGCCATGGTCATTTTGTAATTTCTCACCTGCACCTGGAACCTCCTAACTGGTCTCCTGGCTTCTGTTCTGTCTACCTCTTGCTCAATGCAGCCAGGTGAACTTTTCAAAAATACAAAACTGATCATGTCACACACCCTAATGCTTAAAACTTTTTCAAATCTTTCCATTGCTCTTAGGATAATGGCAAAACTCCTTAATAAGTTCAACAAGGCCATGCGTATCAGGATTTAGTTTGGCTATAACAGAAAACTCAATTGAATGGGAGTTTGGATAGATAAGACTTTATTTTCTCACATGAAGAGCCTGCAGTTGAGTGAGCTGGGTTTGGCAGAATAGTTCCTCAAAGTTATCAGGGACTCAGTTCTCTGCTCTATCATCCTTAGCATATGGTTTTGACCTCATGGTGCAAAAGGGCTGCTTCAGCACTAGCCACTGCAACCAAATCCCAGGCACAGGAAGGAGTTGTTGCACACAACATTTCTACTTGCATCCTTCCACCCAGAATTTAGTGACATGGCTGTAGGTAGTTTGAAGGGAGGCCAGGAAATGTAATCTTTATTCTAAGTGGTCATGGGCCAGCTGAAAAAGAGGCAGAAGAGGAGAATGGAGATTGGGTGACGACTGACAGACTATATCATACGCTACTTCTTCAGACCCCTGCTCTCCTTTTGAGCTTCATCTCACCTCATGCCTCCTTCTGTTTGCTCTCTCCACTCCTGTCACACTTGCATTCTCCAGGAGGCCCACATATTTGCAATGCTCCTTCCTGCCACAGGCCCTTGCTTAGGCTTTAGGAAATCTTCCTTCATTAGGTCAACCCCCTTATAGCATGTGGATTGTGTCATTGTTGCAATTACATATTTGTTTGTGCAATTATGTAATGATTTCCTGTCCTCACAATGAGGTCAGGGTTTAAGTCTGGTTTTGCACAGAATGGAGCATTCTGCTGGACATACTGTAGGTGCTTAATAAATATTTGTTGCATGAATCAATGAATAAATTTAGCTATTCTCTAATACACATAAAAAAATAAGACTATGATTTAGCAAATGATTTCCCCTGATGAGTGGGGGGGTGGGGCCGCAGGAAGGCTGGGGAGGTGCGGTTGAGTAGGGAAGAGTTCTTTCTAAGTGATTCGTTCAGGTAAGTGGGCTCTCGGGTGTGGTGGAGGAAACATTGAACCAGAACTCAGGAGACCTATTTTCTGGTTTTAGCTCAGCTCCCAATAGCAGGCCACTGCCTGAGGCCGTGAGAAGTGGTCAGCTGCTGTATCTAGTGAAGGCAGAGCCTACAACCATTGCTGGCAGGTCGGGGGTGGGGCGTGAGCAAAAGAGAGGGGTCAAGGATTAGTCCTGGGGGTTTGGCTGAACAAATGGAAGTTCATTTACTGAGAAGGGGAAGACAGAGAGAGAAGCAGGTTTTAGGGAGGTGCTCCATCAAAAGGGCTTATTTGCAAATGAATGGCAGGTTCCCATAGCCCCCTGGCCCTAGCTTCAACCCTTCCACAGGTGTTCCTCAGAGAAAGCCAAAGCCTCAGGCTGGTGGGTGTGCCAAATGGGTATAAAAAAGATTTTTTAAAAAAAGCCTATCCAAGCGCATAGTTGCCAGCCAAGAAATGATTCTGCCTGACTCAGCAATACGATTGAACAAAAATGCCCTGAAGACTTGGTAGGAAGTACTCTCTTTCTGCTACAGATCAGTGATGAAGGAAGGCATCTCCATTCCTGGTTACTGCAGAAGTCTTTGAAAATTCAGAAAAGTATAACTCCATCTCTTGATCTTTATTTTACACGGGTTTCTGTAGGCCGTTGAACTCACCCACATACATGATTTGGCAATTTCCTTTTCTCACTAAACAGTAGAGCACATGTTTCTAAATTGCTTTCTGGAGAGGGTGTGCTGATCTATTCCACTATAAATAGCATATCAGAAATAGCATAAAATGCCTTTCCCCTGACAAGCTGGTCAGCAGTGAGTATTAGCATGAGAAGACTTTGACAAGTGAAAAATAGCAATTCATTATTCATAATTATTTCAATTGATAAGCATTATTTTAATTTGCAATTCTCTCATTTCTAGAATGAACACTTCTCAAATGCTTATTAGTTATATATAGTTTTAATATATATTTCAATATACTTTCTTTAAATGTCTCTATATTTTCAATATATATTTCAATTCATAATTCATTATTACTTTAATTTGCAGTTAAATATATATTTAATGTATTTAACATATATGATATGTGTATACATATTTAATACATACTTTCATATGTATTATGCACCTTCAAAACTGACTTTTGCGAAAATATTTGCAGGATGGTAACAGGAAGCAAAATCACTGGAATTTAGTTGAACATCTTCCCAGCTCAGGAAGTAGCATCACCCCAAAGTGGTTGGTAGCATGTGTGAGGGAGCTGGGGTGGCAGTGGGAGAGAAAGGCGTGCAAGCCTGGAAAGTTGGGACTCAGTCGTGGACGAGCCCAGGTCACATGCCAGCCTCCGATCCACCTGAGTGAAGGCGGGGCTCCAAGCTTCCCTGGCAGACCAGCGCGAATGAATAGCTGGGGGACATCTGCAGTGCAGCTACTTTGCACTTCTGCCTCAGCCTGACCCACCAGATGGGTTTTGGGATTCGCTGAGAGGCAACCTGATGCTCTTTCGGGGTAGCAATGCTGTCTGGTCCAGCTGTTTCCCAAGCCTAGCATAGCATATAGCACATAGCAGGCCTCCGGTACCTATTTGTTCTGCAAGGGAATGATGGATGACTAGCCCGGAGGAGACTGTTCTCTGTTCTGTTCTCAGCTGTGTCACGAAACAGCAAGTCTCTTTCTCTCACTGGCCTCTGTCTCCCCATCTGAAGTAGTCAGTCAGTCCAGTCATAGTGAAAATTCCTTCTAACTCTGAAATTCCGTGAAAACACTGAACCCATCTTTGCTTTAGCTTCCTCTTCTATGAAACGGTGAAAATATCGACTTCCCATAAGGTTGCCAGATAAAATATGGGACACCCGGTGACATTAGGATGTCAGATAAACAAGGAATACGTTTTTTAGTATAAGCATTTCCTCAATACTGCATAGACTCCATAAATAATCAAAGCACCGAATGATTAAACAGCACACAGCTGGACCGGTTTATTGCATTTGGAGCTGTATTTCTGGCCCGATGATGATTATATGGCATTCAGTCAACAAGTATTTATTGAGCAGCTGCTCTGTGCCAGACACAGTCAGGCCCCGGTGACACAGCAGAGAATGAAATAAGCAGTGTCTCTCATTTCATAGGGCTGACATTCTAGTTAACAAAACACTACGTAAAACGTCAGGTGCTCATAATTCTCAGAAGACGAATAAGGCCGGATAAGGGTCAGAGACCACGTTGGGGGGTGAAGGAAGGAATTAAGGAGTCTGATTCATTGACCCTCTGCACCTGAGAACCCCCAACCTCCACAAAGAGCCATGTCTATAAGAGCAGGACCCTGATCTTGTTTCGCAGCAATCACTGAAGCTGCATAAAAATTATGTCATTGATTCAAAAGCTTACATCCCAAATCAGGGATAAAATAATCAGTTGTGGATGGAAGAGAGCTACAAATCATTTTGCCTAGATTTCAGCCAAGCTGCTGCTGCAACCAAGTTTCCTGACAGCCAGGTGAAAGTTCTGGGAGGTGATGTACTTCTTAAAAAGGTGCTTCTGTTTTTCAATTCTATTTGCCAGTCTGGTTGGGGTGAGTCCTGACAACTTGATGATTTTTGAAGTTTTAGCTGGAACAACAGTGAAAGGCTTTCTTCTTTAAGAACTCCCCACAACCCCTCTCCCCTCAAGCCAATGCTCGCCGTTCAAGGCTTTGCCGGAGGTTCTTAAGCTAAGGGCAGGAGGGGCCGCTTCTCTTGTTTCTCCGGCAGCCGAGAGAGGTCATCAGCATCAACGTGATTACTATTTTTGTGATCATATTAGATTTACAGGTTGCTCCTCTATACCCGGTTAGTCAATTTCTGCAATCATAAATCCTGTGCTTTATATGCCAAGCTTGTCTGTTTGGCCTATACCTTTGCTACCCCAAGTGTGGCCCCCAGACAAGCAGCATCCTTATGCCCTGGGAACTGGCTAGAAATGCAGGGCCTCAGGCCTCACCACCGACCGGCCGATGCTCACAACCTGCCCTTTTCCAGTGTGCCCAGGGAGTGGCACACGCAGTGAAGTTTGAGGAGCGCTGCCCTGGAACATTCTGTATGCTTGCTTCTATTTCTTTTTACCCACGAGACTTCTATTTGGTGTAATATAAAGGACTCTCGTCTGCTACAAAAGTCGGATATGTGAAGCTCATTAACATTTTTCTCAAGGAACACCAGATCAAACAGTTGGAGAGTTTCTTCTTTATCATTTTCAGCTCACAGGAGTTACGTGCTTAGAAGTGTCTGTGGTTCTGGGTTTACAAAATAAGATCATCACGGAAACCTGAGGAGATTATGACTGGTGAAGGACAGGCAGTTCCGTGGAAGCCAACGGCAGAAACTACCTGTGACATTTCTACCAGAGCCATTGGCGGGCACACGGGAGGCTTCTCCTCCAAGGCTGACCCTTCAAGACATAATTCCCAACCACACAAGTTAGATATCCTGACATCTGGGGCCTGTGAGAACGTGGTTGGGTGCTGAAGTCAGGACGGATGAGGGAACATGCTCTCACCAGATGATTAGGGCTTCTCTGAGTCTCAGCCAGATGCGGACGAAGGAACAGCTCACCGGTGATGAGTGGTAAGAGCACATGTGTCCACAGGCAACGGGGCATGCGTGTACTCATTGACTCTTTCATCATGTTCCTCTCCCCGATACAGTAGAGGCAATCGAGCACTGCCTTTGAAAGGCGTGGAACCCCCGGAGGGCAGGGCATCCAGGTGGGCACCCAGACATATGATGCCGAAAGCTGAGAGCAGACACTCTAGCTGGATCTGGGAGAGAGGTCCCTGAGACTGGGCTCTGGTAAAACTCAGAACTGCCCCCAGAGTGAGCACGGCCGTCCACCCAAAGGTGGTGAGTGGGTGGCTGAGACCGCTGAGTTGAGGCCGTTGGCCTTGATGTGGACCCTGGGACCGGAGGTTGGTAAACTTTGCTCCCATACCCAGTCACCAAGAGCTGGACCCACTTTCTACATGGAGACGCAAGGGGTTGGGAGAGAAGCAGCAAAACCGGTTTGTCAAGGGCTTCCAGGCCTTGAGTACTGCCCACTGTGGACTTAGATCAAGGTTTCAAGGTGAAGACCTTTGAGGGCAGATTGTTCAGTCCCAGGAGGGTCCTCAGAGGTCACTGGGCCCAACCTTTTTGTACAGATGAGGAAACGTAACCAAGTCCCCAAGGCGGGATGGGACTGGCCCAAGGGGCAGGGGCATTTTCTGTCAGACTGAGAATCAGCACTGCCTGCTGGCTCTCTGCCACCTTGGATTTGCTGGGACAGTGTGGGGCAGTGGAGGGGACTGTTTGTTCCACATACTTCTGCTTCTGGGAAGACTGGGGAAGGCCCTTCCTTTCACAGTCTGCACCTACTGTCCTTGGCAAGACTGCCTCTGCCTCCAGACAGGCCCCTGCCGGAACGCCCTCCCTGTCTTCACAGAGGTGCCACCGCTCGAGACCCCAGTGGACAGTCTCATCCGCGCGGGTGCAACAACGGGCCGTGATTCTCCTGCCCCCGAACCCCAGTGCTGGGCTCCACGCCTCTCCCACTTTGTTCTTTGACACGTTCACTGGTCAGATAACCCTCTCTTCCTTAGCAGATTTCACGTTTGGGCGCAGGAAAGAAACTCCCATCTCGTTCAGTCCCTTCCTGACTTCCTCAGTACCTAGCGGAGCTGGGCAGACAGTCGACGATAAATGCCTGAGTGATCCTTTCTCATTTCTTCCCTGGCAGATTCAGAGCCCAGTACCTTGGACTCCCAGTCTTCGACCACCTTGTTCCTCTCTTCGGAGGAGCCCGGCCCCTCCACCGCCGCCCTGCCTTCCCCCTCCTCCTCCTGCGAGCCCCAAGCGTTTTCTCCCGGCCCCTCCGTGTTGCCCCCGCTGCTGCCCCCACCGTTTCCGGCAGCCCCCGCGCCTCCTGGCTCCTGCGCCCCTCGGCGCGCCGGCCTCTACTCGGTGGTCGCCTCCTCTCCAGAGGCTGCCCCGCGCCTCCTTGACTGGCTGCCGGGTTGCCCCTCGGCTACCCCTCCCGGCGTCCGGGGGGACGAGCGGGAGCGGCTGGCGCCAGCCCCGGGCTCCGAGAGGGGCCGCGCCCCGCACCCGGGCGTAGCGGGCGGGGAGGAGGGCGCAGAGGACGAGGGCGCCTCCCCGCCTCCCCGCGTCACGCCCGCCGCCCCTGCGAGCTTGGAAGCCAATGTCGGGGACATCCTGGTGGAGTTGCGGACGATGAACGGCCACCTGGACGTCATAGCGAGGGCCCTCACCAAATTGGCCTCGTCCCTGGGGCCTCAGCCACCGCCCTTGCCGGATGCTGCAGATGCCAACTAACGCAGCTGGCACCCGACTGCTCCGCTCAGTACCGGAGTCCCTGAGGCCACCAGCACCCCGCCTGTCCGTCCCCCTCCGTGAGCCATGCAAACCCAGCGGAAGAGGGGATGACTCTATCTAATCAACCACCTTGGCCGAAAGGACCTTCGCTCGCTTTCCAATCGGAAATGGTGGCGCTTCGCACATCCTCTCCGGTGCGAGGCTTTCTCAGCGCTCACGTCTGCCTGCCCCACTCCGCTGCGCTCTCCTGGCCCTTCAAATGCCCTCCTTTCGTTCTGGAAAAGGCGTTCAACTTCTGGCAGGGAAAGCGCCCCAGGCCGGTGGTGGGTGGGATGGGGAAAATGCGCAGAGAAGCAGCCTTTTGCGTCCCAGCCTGCGACTTCCCGGTAACGTGGAGGGAAGGCAGGAGCGGGGCGCGTTACAAACGATGGTTCAAGGGCAGCTCCAGTCTTCCTCTCTCGAGTTGTTGATGGCGTATCTGGTCTCGGGTGACTTTTACATGTTTCTTTAAAAAAATGGTTGGGGAAACATTTACTTTTTCTTATAATAACCACATTTCAAGACGTTTGGAAAATAGAGAAGTGAAAAAAATCTGATGTATTTGGAGAAGGGTGGGGTATTTAAGTCTTTCTTATGAATTAGAAGGTATTTTGTGTAATAAACGAAACTTTCATATACACTCTCTGGTCTTGGCCTCTTTCTGCAGGGCCCGCCCTTTCTGTTCTCGGTCTCTTGTCCCAGCCCTCCCTTGTCCTTGAGTCTCATTTCAACTTTTCTTATGCTTGTGAAGAATAAGCTTCTAAAGGTTCTCCTGACTCTTCTAAAACTCCAGATCTCCCTAAGTCGGCAACTCCACCCCTTTTCTCTGGGCTGGAGTGGAGACCCGCACAGGGTGACCGGCAGTGTGGAGGGAGCCCAAACCCCTGGCCTGTCGTACGGAACACAGGAAGCCCCCCACACCAGCACACACTGTGATGGCCCAGAAATGTCTCCAGATTTTGCTTGTGTTCCCTGGCTGAGGCCAACTGGAATTTCAGAAATCTGGAATAACCTGTGGCCCCCAGGATCTGATTTCCCATATGAGGCAGGGTTCTTCTCACCTTCCTATTTGAATTAGAATTTTAATAAAATGTGATCATTTGCCGGAAGCAAATATACAGCTCTTTTTTCCAGAAACAAACCAGAGGTCGGAAAGCAGATTGCACAGAGTGAAGTCCCACCCCGGAACACTTGCAGGCACCTTTGCAGGGCTCACAGCTGGTGCCCTCGTGGCTGTCTGGTCTCTGCAAGCAGGAACCACCTGGAGAGCTGGTTACGTAGCACATTCTGCTTCAGCAGCTCTGGGGTGGGACCCGGGACTCAGCATTCCCAATCAGCTCCAGGGGGATGCTGACCCAAGACACCGTGAGTAGCAAGCGAGGAGGGTTGTCCACTGTGGGATTCCTGCTGGTTCAAGATGCCGCTGTTCCCCAGAAATGCCGCTGGTCTTTGTACCCCACAGTGGTCTGGATTTCTCAAACTTTTACCCAAAATTTCACTGCATCTTCTTGAGGGAGTATTTTTTTTAAAGTGAGGGTTTATTAGGTCTAGCCCCCCATTCTAAAGAAGTGTCAACAAATATTAATTGAACATCTATACTGCTGGTGACCCTAGGGACACAAAAGTGAATAGAATCAGGGTCCTTTCCTGCAGGATCTCCAGCCTAGTGTCTCACACAGAGAGGGATTATCAGATTCCAGTGTGTCAACAATTTGAAGCTGGTGAAGCAGTGGAGGGTGGTGACAATGGCAGTCACCTGGAGGCCAGGCGTTTGGAGTTTGACTTTGGACGAGTTATTTAACTCTTCTGTGCCTTAGTCCTTTAATCTTTGTCAAATGAGCACAGGAGCGCCTGCTCCGCCTGGGCCTATCAGAATCAGGCATGGAGGTGATGGGGCTTTGCACGCCAGAGAGAGCCCTTCAAACGCGCTTGTGTGGTTAGTGGGCGTTGTCACTTCCTCCCTCCTGGTCCTGGGTCAGGAGGCCTGTGGTGGAGTGAGAGTCACACACTCAGGTCTGGGCTGCCCTTCCATCTCTGAGGGACAAAGCCCCCCCCCCACTTTTTTTTCCAGGAAGAGAACCCACGGCCCACTGTTGACTGTCCCGTGTTCTGCTCTCTAGCTGGAGAAACGGTTAAACTGGCGTTCAACTGCAGCGACCAGGAGGACCAGCACCAGGTTTTCAGTCACTGGCTCGTTCGAACAGTGTTTTCTTCTAATCTTTAACTGATTTCTTTTGTATTAGATTAAAAATAAAAATGCCAAAACTAAATCTTTCAGGAACAAAGAGGGGCTGGCATATAAGCCTTACATTCAGACACAGTGACTGAATCCCCTTCGATCAGGTCCGTGTGTGTGTGTGTGTGTGTGTGTGTGTGTGTGTGTGTGTGTGTGTGTTTGTGAGAGAGAGAGAGAGAGAGATTCAGACTGAGGAAACCCAAGGAAGGAGTTGACATAACACTCATTCCATCCAGGGAGAGCAGGGAAAACTCTGAGCTCCTGTCTGGGTGAGTAGGGCCTTAGGCACTGGGCCTGGTCTGGGGTTTTGGAGAAGGGGCTGGAGGGGGTTGGTAGAAGCAGGACTGGCCTTCAGAAGGTAGAGTGGGGGGCTGGAGGGGGCTGGTAGAAGCAGGACTGGCCTTGCAGAAGGTAGAGTGGGGGGTAATCTACCAGTGTACAGGAGGTTAAGGGGGGGAATAGAATTGAGTTAAAACAAAAAAATCAAAATTTGAAGGACCTCAGCATAACAAAGGAAAATTCGTTTTGTAGGTTTTAGATTGAAACTTCCCTCTGAATGATACTAAATGGTGCTGATCCTGGTTTTCCCCAAGGCTTAGGGAGCTGTGAGGGTTGGCACAACAGAAGATAAGCACATGGTGGCTCAAGGTGGCAAGCTGAAAGTCGGCAAGAGTCATATGGCAGAGAATAGCAGGCTTAAGCCAAGGAAGAATTGAGCAGCAGTTACAGCAGCTCATCTTTGTGAGGTAATGAGGGGCCTGTGTCTGAAGGCATTCAAGCAGAGACCAGATGGGGAGCTACTAACTCTGCAGCAGAAGGGGGTCTACCCTGGATGGGGCAGTGATTTAAGGACCCTTTCCCTCTAACTTTGAGGCAATCCTTGGCTCTTCTGTGTCTCTCATGCCCACACCAATCCAACAGCAAATCACATTGTTTCTACCTTTTAAAGACTTCCATTAATTATCCAGCCACCTCTCACCACCTCCATTGCTACCATCTGGTCCAAGCCACTATCCTCTGATCTGAGTTACTGCGATAGCCTCCCAGCTGGTCTCCCTGCTCCCTCCTTATTCTCACAGAGCAGCCAAGGTGGTCTTCTGCAATATTTCTGACCAGTTCACTCCTCTGCACAAGGCCTTTCAGTGGCTTCTATCTCACTCAGAGTAAGAGCCAAAGTTTCACATAGTCTAGTCTCCTATTATCTGCCTGACAACATCTCTTAACACTGGTCCCCACTCCAGTCACACAAGCCTCCTAGTTGCTTCTCCCATGCACCGCAGGGCCTTTGCACCGGCTATTTCTGCAGCCTAGGCTACTCCTCCCCTGGATTTATCACATGGCTTGCTCCCTTACCTCCTTCAGGTTCTTGCTCAAACATCACCATCCTTTTAAAAGTGGTAGCCCTTTCCCTAGTCCTAACCTTTCATTCCCCAGGTGCATTTCTTATTCTTCTTTCTTACTTTTTTAACCTCACACTAATCACCACCCGACACACTATGAGTCTTACTTTATTTTTTGTCATTAGAATGAATGTCGGCTCCATGAGGGAAGGGGTTTTTGTCTGTTTTGTTCACTGCTGTTATCCCAGCACCCTGCCTTTAAAAATAAAACAGTATTTTTTAAAAGGGACATGCCAATTGTAACAATTCAGACAATACAGAGGAGAACAAAGAAGAATATAAAACCCACCCAAAATTCCACCCCCAAGAGACATTTTGGCAATTACTATTTGAAACATCTGTGTCTCCATACAAATGCATCCACGTGTGTGCAGTTCTGCTTAACTGTGGTTGTACTATTCCCGCTGTTCTGTAGCCCGTTTCATTTTTAAACTTGATAATAGATGGTAAAAATAGACATTATATATGAAGCAAAATGTACATAAACAATATCCTATTTATGCTTCCAATTTTTCATGATTAAAAGCAGGGCGGTAATGACTGTACCTGGGCCATGCATGTTTTTGCTCTTCTGTAATTTTTCTTAAGGTAAATTCCTAGAGGTGTGATTGCTGGGTCAAAGGGCATACTTTTCATTTTAGGTGGCTGCTGTGGCTTCATTAGGTGCCAAAAGGGGAAGTTAATACACAGTAGGAGGAACACAGGGGCTTTGGGTGGTTCCATTGAAGAACCTGGAAAAAGCGGAAATAAAAACAAGGCTGCCTTCTGAAGCTTAAACTTGGAAATCAGCACATAGAGGGCAGATCAGAGGTGCGCAGGCCACCCGAAGAGGTGTCTCTTGGATGATCACTCAAACAGTATATTAGTCTGGGTTTGGCCAGGAAATAGAACCATCTAGGTTTTTTACACAGAGGGGATGTCACTGAGGAATCGGAGAGGCATGTCACTGTTGGGGAGAATGAGGAGAGGTGTGGAACCCGAAGATGAGTAACTGCAGGAAAGCGCTACCCGCTCTGGGCTGGAGGGGCAGGGGGTCACAGGACCAGTGCGATTCCAAAGCCCTGGCTTAGACATGAGTTGCTTCAGCAGGAACTCAGGACCAACACTGCCTGGCCAGGGCCCCTGCCACTGCAGCCACTGCCCTGTCGCCCTCAAAGGTCACCAATGCTGTCACTGCTGCCTGAGACCCCTACCGGAGATCAGAAGGGAGGCCCTGCCAGTGTCTCCCCTTCTCAGAACCTCGCAGGAAGGCTGCTAGAGGGATTCTAGGAAGTGCAGTTTGTGGGGCCCTAGCCTCTAGGACAGAGAACAGAGCAGAGAAGGATGGGAACGCAGCTGACAGCAGATAGGCAAATGACAAGCACCAGCAACGACTTAATTCAAAGCAGTGGTCTAGCTAAAGATAGCAGCTGTCTGTCGGAGAGTGGGCTTGGTCGGCCATGGGCGTACCGAACACCAGGCACCATGGGAAATCCTCATGGCTGCACGAGAGGACTTGCCCCTCTGGACCCAGCCACAGGTGGACACAGGCACCTGGCTCTCTCACTGATGTAGCTGGACAATTGAGAGTGAGTGTGGCAGTGGGAGACTGTCCCCGAGAGAGGTCACTGCTGCAGAGGGCCCATGGGTTGGGTTTCTGAGCCTTTTTGGTGGGCTTTTAGGCCCTGGATAATAACAGGTTACTGGGTGTGTTGTCACCCTGGGAGACAGGAAGCCAGCTCTGGGACTTGCCCTCAGCCATGTTCCATTATCTAAAGGACATCTGTACTAACGTTTATCTGGCTCCTATCATGTCTGGCCCTGTGCCGTGTGCTCCGTATACAATATCTTGTCTGTTTCTCACAGTAACCCTGTAGGTGCGGTTGGGCCCAAGGGCTTATAAGTCCATCTCACTGACCAGGAAATTGCGGCACAAAGACTTCGTGTGACTTGCCTATGGTCACATAGCTGGTAACTGACAGGGCCTGGATTTGTCTGCCTCCAAGGCCCTTGCTGTGTGTCCACCTGGGGCTGCGTCTCACGGAGGCCTTCTCCCTCTTGGAAGCAGGTCAGAGACCTGGGACTGCCAAACTGGCTCTGGTGATGAGCCCCTGGGGTGGCGCCAGAGTTACTCTCGGGAAGTAACAAGTCTCTCAGAAAGAAAAAAATGGGACTTCTGGCCAAGATGGAGATGTAGGTATATACACTTTGCCTCCTCAAACAACCAAAAGAAGGACAACAACAAACTTAAAAACAAAAAAATAACCAGAACTGACATAAAATCAAACTGTATGGAAGTCCGATAACCAAGGAGTTAAAGAAAAAAAATATTCATTCAGACCGGTAGGAGGGGCAGAGATGGGCAGCTGGGGCTGAGAGGATGCGCAGCAAGGTGGTGGCTGGAGGACCCAAAGGGCAAGGCGTGACTGGCAGACTGGGTGGTCCCACATTTGTGTGCAGATAAACTGGGAGGAACAACTGGGGAGCAAGACAGACTGAGCAACCTAGGGTTCCAATGTGGGAAAAGAAAGCCTCAAAACCTCTGACTTTAAAAACCTATGGGGGTTGTATTCATGGGAGAAACTCCCAGCCTCACAGGAGAGTTTGCTGGAGAGACCCACAGGGTCCTAGAACGTACACAAACCCACCCACCTGGGAATCAGCACCAGAAGGGCCCAATTTGCTTGTGGATAGCAGGGGAAGTGACTGAAAGCCCTTGCGAGTGAGCAGCACTATACCCTCTCAGACCCCTTCCCCACATACAGCACCAGGATGTAGTGACTTGGTTGTCCCGCCCTGGGGAATACCTAAGTCTCTGCCCCTTACAATGTAACAGGCACACAGAGACAAAAAAATATATAACCCAAATGAAAGAACAAATCAAAGCTCCAAAAACAGAACTAAGCAATGAAGACATAGGCAACCTATCAGATGCAGAGTTCAACACACAGGTAATCAGGATGCTCACAGTAATGGTTGAGTATGGTCACAAAATAGAGGAAAAAGTGAAGGCTATGCAAAGTGAAATAAGAAAAATATATAGGGAACCAACAGTGAAGGGAAGGAAACTGGGACTCAAATTAATGATTTAGAGCAGAAGGAAGAAATAAACATTCAACCAGAACAAAATGAAGAAACAAGAATTCAAAAAATGAGGAGAGGCTTAGGACCCTCTGGGACAACTTTAAACATTTCAACATCTGAATCATAGGGGTGCCAGAAGGAGAAGAGGAAGAGCAAGAAATGGAAAACTTATTTGAAAAAATAATGATGGAGAACTTCCCCAATCTGGTAAGGGAAATAGATTTCCAGGAAGTCTAGGACACTCAGAGAGTCCCAAAGAAGTTAGACCCAAAGAAGCACACACCAAGACACAGCATAATTACATACCCAAGATTAAAGATCAGGAGAGAATCTTAAAAGCAGCAAGGGAAAAGGAGACAGTTACCTACAAAGAAGTTCCCATAAGACTGTCAACTGATTTCTCAAAAGAGACCTTACAGGCAAGAAGGGGCTCGAAAGAAGTATTCAAAATCATGAAAAGCAAGGACCTACATCCAAGATTATTCTACCCAGCAAAACTATCATTTAGAAGGGAGGGGCAGATACAGTGCTTCCCAGATAAGGTCAAGTTAAAGGAGTTCATCATCACCAAGCCCTTATTTTATGAAATGTTAAAGGGACTTATGTAAGAAAAAGAAGATGATAAAAAATATGAACAGTAAAATGACAACAAACAACTATCAAAATTGAACCTAAAAAAATAACAAAAATAAAAACAAACTGTAGGGTAAGTGGAGGCAGTCTCGCTTCCTTGCCCAGGTGTCTGGAGAGCTAAGGGGAGCGGTGTTCCCACAGCCTTGGAGGGGCCTGGTAACCAGTGTTCTCACAGCCTTGAGACTGGGTCCGATAAACTGTTCCCATCACATGAAGTGGGCTCGCATGTGCAGAATTATGTTATGTTATGTAATGTTCTGGCAGTTTTCTGGCTTTGTTCCCCTCTAGTACTTAAACAGGTAGGGACTCCCTGCTGGGGGCGATGGTGATGAGAGACATGCAAGGGGACAGGTGCCACAATGGGTGCCACGCTGGGGAGCAGGGGCCACGACATGAGCCATGCAGGGAGACATGCAGCTTGCAGAGTATGTGGCTCGCCCACCCATGAATAAAGGCATGCCAGACATCCCAATGGCTTCATGAATATTTTTCCATCTGCATGAGTACCATGGACCTGCCCAGCCTTGAAAGGTCAACACACAAACTAAGCCAACAACTAGAATAGGAACAGAATCACAGAAATGGACATCACATGGAGGGTTATCAGTGGGGAGGGGAAGGGGTGGAGAGTGGGGAAAAGGTACAGGGAATAAGAAGCATAAATGGTAGGTAGAAAATAGACAGGGGGAGGTTAAGAGTAGTATAGGAAATGGAGAAGCCAAAGAACTTATATGTTCAACCCATGGACATGGACTAAGATGGCGGGACGTTGGTGGGGAGTGGGGTGCAGGGCAGAGGAGAATAAAGGGGGGAAAATGGGACAACTGTAATAGCATAATCAATAAAATATATTTTAGGAAAATAAGAAAATGCCATCAAACTGGAACAGTAAACCAGAAAACTCGGACCTTCCCCAATCCCTCCCTTCCCCTCCCCCCTGGGGCCACAGCACATGTGAAGTCGTACGTATGGGGACGGGGGCAGAGGAGGAAGAGAGAAGGAGACCGTGGAGGAAAAAATAAGGTACAGGAAGGAGTGGATGAGGAGAAGGGCCAGGAGGGCTGTGATGACTTGGTGGTTCCAAAGTGCAATACTGATAACCTTCGGGTCCTTTAAGGTCAATGTCATTAACCACATGACATGTACAAGGTGGCTTGGCCATAATTGTACTTTTTTTCTCTCACTCCTTATTCCCTCAGGCTACCTGACTTAAACAACCAACTCTGCCTAGGGAACCAGAAAATGTAAGAATTTCTGCAGTTTCTGTGGTGCCTCCATTAGAATCCCGAGTCCCTGGGGTATTTGCTACGCCTTCTGCAGAGCAAGGGTGATTCCGACCTTGGCTTTCATGGATGAGGATGGTTGGCCACCCAGTGGGCTCAGGCCATTTCCACAAAGCAAATTTGCAAAGCCTCTGATGAGAGGTCACCAGGAACATCTTCCAAGACTCTCGGCTCCAGCTTTTCTCTCCAAAATGCACCAAGTACTGTTTCTATTGCCCACGTGCTCTCGGGCCCAGCCACCCCATCTGGAAGAGCAGGCACTGAAGCCTGTTTACCCCGTCCCCACTATGCCAACACCATTCAGGCATGGAGCTAGTGCTGAGTAAATGTTGATGGGGTCCAGTCTGGCAGCTGTGGGCTCCACCTCTTGCTTCCTGAGGGCTGCCTGGATGGAGATGAAGACCTGTCCGACTACCGGGCTGGTGCTGGCCCAGGAGGGAAGGTCACGATGACAAGGTCAAGCTGCAGCTTCTAGGCCTCGCCTTTGCTTGTTTTCTGGGAGCCTCGCTGTCTGCCCACAATGGCATGGCTCGCTCAGCTGCCTGGATTCTTGGCATGGCACGGGCTGCATCCCTTGTTTCTATGGTGAGCATGGCAGGGATGGCTGGCACAGAGCATACCTCCTGTGCCTCCCCAAGAGGGCCTCTGCCGAGGAACTCCAGGGTTTTCTGATGTGAGGGTAGTCACCTCAAACTTGGCTGCGCTTTGAGTTGGAAGGAACAGATCTAACAGATTTCATCCGTTCCTCCCTTTTATATTCCACTTGGCTACAAAAAGCATTCGAGATGGCTACGTGGAATGTCACAGTTAGGAGGGTGCTTGGACGGCATCTGGCCTGACGCTCTTCACTGTGCCCTGGACGGGAAGGTCACCTAGGTTGAGGGGCTTGCTCAGGGGCACTGAGCAGATGTGGAGTTGAGCTGGTTTGGCAGCTCGCGTCTCCTGAGTTCTGTGCTCTTTCCCCAGCAGCACGTCTGGATCCCTGTGAGTGGATCTTTCCAGGGGAGGACGAGACCGCCTGGAGCTCTCCGTCCACCTCCTCTGACGCAGCCGGAGCCCCTGACAGCAGACACACTCATTCAACACACACGTGCATATACAGAGAGTGGATCAAAGCTCTTTGATGAAAAAAATTTTTTTTTAGTTTTCTAAACCAAGAGTCTGTAGACTATAGCCTGTAACCTGTTCTAATTCAGTTTGCAAACTAAGAATGACTTTTATGTTTTTAAGTCGCTGTAAAAAGAATGTGTGACAGAGACCGTATGTGATCTGAAAGCCCCAAATATTTACTATCTGACCCTTCGCGGAAGAAGTTTGCCTGTCCCCGGTCTTGATGATCCCTTGCTTGTGCATCCAATGATGGTCAATAATCTTCCCAGGACACTGGAGACTCCTCTTTCCAGGGCAATCCAGTCATCTCTATAGGGTTCTGACTCAGAAATTCAGAATTTGTAGCTTTCTTCCTTCATCCATCAGATGCTTGTGACTTTTCTGAGTGATGTCTTGCCATTGCTAGATTTTTCTCTTTGCTGGAGAAATCCAGTGGCGAGGAGACTTCCAAAGGTGAGCAGGGGGTCGAGGCTGCCACTGGACGCTGACTGCTGATGCGTGAGCAGGGCGGCAGGGCAGCAGCGCTCCGCTGCCCAGAGGTACCCTGCCGATGACTCGGCTGGGGCTGCCTGGAGGTGGGGCCTGAGAACAGACAACTGCCCAGAGAGGGACAAGCAAACTTTCTTTACCATCAAAGAAAAACATAAAGACACTTGTGATCTGACTACCTGTGTTTCCTCCCCATCAAGCAGACTTCTCAACTAGTTCCTGTCTATCTGGGCTGCTCATTTCTTTATAGTTACTGAACCAGAATAACCACAAATAGAGCCGGAAGCACACGATAACCCACTGAACTCTGCATAGCCTGGCCCAGGCTTCTCCCAGTGTGCATTCAAACGCTGCCCCGGCCTCCACAGCTGCGAACGAGCCGGTGAGCACCCAGCAGTGTCTGAAGCTTCAACCTCTGGCTGGCTACTTCTACAACCCCAAATCAAGGGCGGGTGGGGGGAGTGACAGAGAGATGGAACCAGGAACATTCAAAGCTGTCGGAGCCCTTCACAGCTGGTCAAGATTTACGGGCAGGCAGTTTGGGGTTTAAATACAAGATGACACCAGAAGCCTTTAATGTACAGCGGAGCTTTAAGCATGATCTGGGAGCAGAACATGGCCTGTGAACTTGCCTCACTGAGATCTTAGGAGTTCTGTTCTAGTGTCTCCAGGCAGGGCAGCAGCTCCGGTGCACTTCATGGGCTCATAAATATAACATTATTGGACCAAAAAAAAAAAAAAAACCAACCCTTCTCCAACTGATTAGGCCCAGATTGGTTAACCCATAAATCAATGCTGAATAAAAACTATAAAGTTGTGAATCAATGTGCCTGTCTCAGATCACCAAATTGGAATGAAAAAGCTGGAATTAAGTAGCTGGAGTTCTTCCAAGATCCTTCTTTTCATCCCCTCCTCCCACCAGCTCCATATCCTAGTACGCTAATTTTAAAAGCCCCCCCCCCCTTTTTTTGTTCCTGCGCCCAACCGTAGACAGCAGTTCAGGGCAGGAAATTTGTTCTACGAGTGAGGCTGGAGGAACAAGAGGCCTCCCTGTTGCATTTTCCAGTCAGGACTGATCCTGACTCTGTCATGTCTCCTTGGCTGGAGTCTCCACCTGTGACTGAGAGGTGATGGCATTTGTCATCCATGTCACAAAGACAGGAAGGGCAGAAGATAACTCATGTCTGACTGGCATATAGAGGATGATCGGGTCATATTAAGGCGATGAATGGATGTTTAGACCCAATTTATTTAAGGGTTCTTTCTGAAACCCTACATTGAATTACTGAATATAATAATCCCTTCTCCTCTTAGAACTGCACGTCAGGTTCGAAAATGTCATCTGGCTGTCGCTGTTGGACATTGTCGCCCGTTTTTGATCTGGGAACTGAGGATGTCTCTGAGAATACTTCTCACACGTGCTCACAGAGTATTCTGCGCCCAGCTCCTCTGGAGTCCGGAAGCAGTTTGTTTTTTGAATCCCCCTTCTCCAAAACATACCCTCACTGAGCTCTTTCCCCCTCTCTCTGATGGCCCATTTCGGGGACGCCCCATGCTCACTCCTCTACCCTTCCTCAGGGCTTATGGCCAGGGGCCCACTCTCCAGCGATGGGAGCTCTTACTATTCCCCAGTCATCCCAATACGCAATTGTCTGGTCATCTGCTCCCCTTCGGGATGGGGATACACATGTAGTCCCATACAAATTCCTGGAGCTGGTGACCTCCTGGTTTTCTGCAAACAAACTCCAAGGCCTGGAAGGTTCTTCAGTCCCCCAAGCTGCTTGTTTGGGGAAACTGAGGCCCAGATAGAGGTACTCATTTATCTAAAGTAGAACTCAGGCCCTTGCAACCTATTTTTCTTTCTCCTCGAGTGAGCCTTCGGCTGACGGCGTTCTTGTTCATCTCCCCCATAGAGAAGGAAGGTTCCCTTAAGCTGGTCTTCAAGCACCGCTTCTGCACAGTTGACTGTTTCCTTTGGACACGTATTTTCTCTCGTGTTTTCCTCTCTCCTTGCTGTGACCTATCCGACCATGAACCCCAGAGGAAGCCTGAGACCCCAGAGGAAAAATTCTCCCCTGCAGTGTGTGCCTCTAGAAGGAAGGGGGTTGAATGGCAGCGCTATTTGACGAATGAGCTCCGATTTGGTGTTTTACCACCAGCGGTCATAGAAACCATGCAGGATGTGCCCGGGGAAATGGACTTTGTAGGGTTAGCTAAATCTATACCACCCACCACACAATAGCAGCACTGTGTGGAAAAGGAGGCTTTGAAATGGGTTTAATTTTATGTTAGTTCCAAATTTAGGTGAAGAGCCAAGTTCAGGTGAAGGGCCATTTCTGCAGCTGAGAGATTCATATTCCTCCTCCTCACCCTCATGCAGCCTTTGTCATCCTGGCTCGTCTACCTCCTAAAAATTCTGACATTATCGCTCTACTTTTGGGGGAAGACATGTAACTCCCCAGATGAGAAATACTGTGATGGTGCCACTTGGACAGAGCAGCAGACCTGTGAGTGTGTGTGAGTGTGACTGCCTAGAGAATTTTTTAGCCACTTAACTCTTTAAGCCCGTAGATCTGAGGGTCCGCGGAGAGGGGATGACAAGATTGAAAAAAATGACCCTAGTTCTTCATCCCTTCTGTATCCACACCCTTTGCCGTGTGGCTTTGTATTGGCACCTCCTTGGTTGTCTCAGGGCTTAGTCATGAACTTGTTTTGGCCAACAGGATAAAATGGAGATGATGTGCATCTATTCTAAAGCTCGACCTCAAGAGGCTTTTCAAGTTTCCTCGTTTTCTCTTGTGCACCTATCATTGCCGTGACAACATGTTCCAGCTAGCCTGTTGGAGCCATAGACACTGAGCAGCAGAGCTGAGTCACCCCAGTTTTCTAGCCAAAGCCAGGCTATTCAGCTAAAGGTTAGACATGTGAGGAAACCCAGCCAAGCTTAGTAGAGTCACGTAGCTGACCCCCAGCTGACCTTAGGTGTTAGTTGTTGTGTGTCACTGAGGTTTCATGATGGTAAGGCAGCATTATTATGGGACTAGATGACCGATATGGGAAATTACCCCACATACATTTCATCACTCCTTTATTCCGTGTCTCAGTCAATTGGTCACATCCATTGTCTGGTCTACACTCTTAGTTGCCTACCCAATATCCATTCTTCCCCTCTTGCTACTAACAGAACCATGTGTGCAGCTGAAAACCTACATTTTCCGGGTTCTCTTGCAGAAGGGAGTTGTCATGTGACACTCCTTTGGCCAATGAGAAGCAAATACACTAATAAGTGAAGTTCCCTGAAGAGGGGTGGGGGACTCCGTTTTCCCTTCTTCTTCCTGCCTGGAATGAGAGTGCAATGCTTGAGGGTGTCACTCTGAGGTGACAGCAGAAGCTAAGAATAGCTGAGAGGAAAGATTTGAAAGAGCTTGGGCCTCTGATAGTATGACCACAGTAGCAGCACTGTGCCTATCCCAGAAAACCTTTTTCATGGACTTCTAGTTACAGAAAGAAAAAAAAAAAAAAAAAGACTTCCGAATTATTTGTGCTACTGTTTATCAGGATTACTTACTTGTAACGGTGTAATTCTTAGTAGTCAACTTCAGCACCCACTTTATCCTCATTTGGAGAAAGTGCTTAGAACAAATCAGGTGCATTCTAAGCCTGCCTCTCAAACAGTGTGACTGCTAACGCTATAGGAGCTCATCAGTTCCACACATAAAATGACAGCAACCTCTTTGCATTTGCATTCGTTAATAATTTTCAAACTCCATGATGTTTTTCTGAATTCCCCTTAATATACTTGTGATTAGTGTACCATGTCCATCCTATGCTAGGGGAAACTGAGGCACTGGGAGGTAAGTGAGTTCTCCGAAGTAAAACACCTGTTAGTAAAAGACCTGGAGAGAGACTTGAAAACGGTCCACAGGCTTTCTGGAGGAAGGATCTGACATGCATCTCCATTAGACCAAACTAGAAGGATGAACTTATGTATCTTGGGCTTCGATGGGTCTCCATTCAGGGAGGTCAAGGGCACGGGATCCTATTAACTCTGTACGGACCAGCCAAGACCAAAAGTCACTACAGTCCAAGACAGACTCGTTTATAGGAAGAGAGAAGGAAGAAAGCGCAACTTGTTACCTTTTGTCTATAAAATTATTTTGGCTTCGATGGGTCTCCATTCAGGGAGGTCAAGGGCACGGGATCCTATTAACTCTGTACGGACCAGCCAAGACCAAAAGTCACTACAGTCCAAGACAGACTCGTTTATAGGAAGAGAGAAGGAAGAAAGCGCAACTTGTTACCTTTTGTCTATAAAATTATTTTCGCTCTTTTCTCTGCTCTACAGTGTATAGTGCTCATTGGTTGTGGATCTGTCTTCCCACAGCTTCCTGGTGAGCTCCTCAATAGTGGGACTAGGTGTTCTTTACTTATATATCTCCGGTAGGGCTGCTGGGGAGAGTTGTGCAAGCTGGTCACTGCACAGGGGTGCCTGGCTGAGGAGTGAATAACATCCACGCTCATCAGGCAGCGGCCCCCATGGGATTACCATACACTGAGAGGAAGTACATTTTTCTAACACGCACACAGGTGTTCAATGACAGGAGTCCCCAATCCCCAGGCCATGGACTAGTATTGGTCAGAGGCCTCACAGCAGGAGGTGAGCGGCGGGCCAGTGAGCGAAGCTTTGCTCCCATTACTGCCTGCGCTAATATGGTATAGGAAGAGCCCTGGTCTTGGAGCCTGCCTGGAACCTAGTATAAGATACTTATTTGATAAATGAATGTCCCCCTAGTTGATTGTTTCTTTCTGAAGGTTATTCTGATCAGTACTACTAGCAATGAAGTATTTCGAGGGTGGAAGTCAATGAGTGTAACAGATGCTTTACATTTTTCCCTCTCAAGTTGCCATAAATACAGAAGTAGAGCAGCAGTTTCAAGGTTCAGAGACTCCAGTAAAAACAAAAGAAATAGCCACAATTTATAAAACATTTCTTATGTGTCAGACGCGAAGTACTCTACTTGCATTGCCCCATATATCCTCACAACAAAACTATGAGGTAGGTTCTATTAATGCTCCCATTTTAAAGATGAGGAAACTGGGATTCTGAAAAGTTGAGCAAATTACTCATACAGTGAGTAAGCAACAAAGCTTGGTTTTGAATCCAGGCTTGTCTGCTTTCAAGGTCATTGTACTCTGTCTTGCATTTTCCTAAATGTGTGAATTCTTTGTTGTTAGCACAGGTGTAGCAAAGACAGTGGTATTCACCAATTAAGTCCATGGACTCCCCTAACTTTCCCACCCTCCCTGACAGGTGGTTGGGCCACATGATTGGGTTCTTCCCATGGGAGAGAGACAGAAGTGATATAGAACCAACTACAGGCATGACCTTTAATAGCATCCTGGGTGAACTGCCATTCCTTTCCTCCTCTGTCACAGTGACCCCAGAAGCCACATTGGAGATATCTGCATCTCAAGATGGAAGAGCCTGGGTCCCAGAGTCACTGCATGGAGGAGGATTCCTTCTAGAGCCACCCAACCCACATTTGACTTTGTGTAAACCAGAAATGCCTTCCTGTTGTGTTCTTGGAGCATAGTGTCACCAAGGCTAACTAACATGGCAGAAATATGAATGATTTTACGTATTTATTTTATATAATTGTTTATACTGCACAAAATATTTTCTTGATCCTCATAATAACTTTGAGAGATCAGCAGGGATCATAAGCCCCATTTTATAGGCCAGGAAACTGAGGCTTAGAGACATGAAATGATTTGCTCAAGACCACACAGTTGGTAGGTGGTCAAACCAAGGTTAGGCCCTTGGTATTTTTCCCATACTCTGCAATTTTATAACTTCCTAGCTTGGTGTTATAAAAGCAAGCAATAACCTCAGAGGGAATGAGGGTCCCACTGTATAGAGTTCTGTAGATTAAATTAAACACCTTGAAGGACTAAAAGGCTAGGTAGCCAGGACAGACAGGTGTAGTACATTCCAATGGCTCATATTCTTAAGTCAACAAGCTGCAGGCATCCTGTGGCTGCTCAGACTCTTGGGTGGTCCTGGAGGGGGGCCTTGAGCCTAGCTCTTAAGCAGTCCAGTGTGCATATCTCCAATCTGAATTGCAGGCTTGAATTAGAGACAAAAATTTACGTGCTGTAGGTGAAAATCCTCAGTATCTACAGGAAAACATGGTCATGTGTCTCTGTGTGTGTGACAGAGAGAGAAGGAGAGAGAGAGAGAGAATGTGAGACTCAGAAAGGTTGATATAAGATAACGGCGGGGTTCTACCTCTGAGGAGAAAATCTGACATTTATTGAACGCATACTGTATGTGTTATCTCAGCCCTCCAAAGCTGTTATTACTGCGCCCGTTTTGCAGTGAGGAGTCTGAAGGATGAGAGTGTACAGACTTGCTCTAGGGCACTCAGCTGAGACGGCTCCCAGGGAAGCCCATGGAGGAGTTCTCAGTGAGAGCAAAAACGGGAAAGGATGAAGGGTAAAAGCATTCAATTACCCCATCCTGTATAAAAGCTGTGCCACAAATACCCAAGTGACTCCTAGTTTATTAGCCACAGTCAATTTAACACTTTTTACAAGCTACTGTGGCCTTTGATCTTACCTGCTCTCAATGGAAGAGGGTCCACAACCTGCACGGTCCCTTTCACAGGAAGTAGAGTTTCCTCTTAGCTGACCTCTAGTAACCTCTTTATACTAAGAAGAGGGCTTGAACCTCCTTGTTAGGTGTGCTCTTAATGACTTTGTAAACATTGATCTTGTCCAGTTCAGTCTCTTTTGCTTCAACCTTTTCCTCTTTCTCTAGGTCAAACTCCTGGGACTTTTTCTCCGAGAGACTTGATGCGCTGTCTGTAGCCTGAATGTGACAAGGACCCAAGTCTCCCCTGCTATGGTTAACTCCAGGGCACTGTTCACTCTGTGCCTTGTGTAAATGTCCCCTTAGAGTTGGATGTTGAGGCAAGACCCTGGCCCTGTTCTTGATTATTTCATTCATCCATCCATTTGTAAATACTACTAAGCATTAGCTATGTCTTAGAAACTCTATTAGTCTCTGAGGATGGAGAGGTGAATAGGTCAGATCTGTTCCAGTTGATGGGGACATACCATCCGCACACAAGCCACGTTGGAAACCCAGGAGTCACTGTTGACTCTTTCTTCCCTGAGCCCCTACCTTGCAATCAAACATCAAGTCTTACCAATTTTGCCTTTGAAATAACAACATACTCATCTCTACTCCTGCACCCCAGCCACCGCTCCCCTAGTTTAGGTCTTTCATATCTCTTTTGTGGATATTGCAATTCTCTTGTAACTAGTCTGTCTGACTGGGTCTCATCCTCCTTAAACGGTCTCCCACACTATAGCACAAGGGGTCTGCCTAAAATGCACACCTGACTAAGTAACTCACTCTCTCAAACTTTCAGGTGGCTCCCTTCCACCTCCTTAACATGGAGTGCAGGGTCCTTGGTGCTCTGGCTTGTCCCTGCTTCTCCAGCTCTGCCCCTTCGTGGGTGCTCCTGTCCCCCAGACAGATTATTCAGCCCTTTCCTGTGGCCTGGCGTCCAGTCTTCCTGGCGGGCAGGTGTGTTGGTTCTCCCTCTGCACGCGCCACCCCCACCCCCTGCTTCTCTACCGTTGCTTCCTGCTCCCTTCTCCCTGCCTTCCTCGCAACTCCTGCACCTGGGTAGCTCTTACTTATTCTTCAAGGCTTGTTTTTGGGCCCAAATCCGTGCCTCCCCCCCAAAAAAACCTTTGTTACTTCCCAGCCCACTCCGTGACAAACACCTTTCCTTAGCAGGCCCAGGCTGTCCCTTGTACATCTCCATCATTACTCCTAACACTTGGGCTGAGGGTTGTCTTCAGTGTCTTTTTGCTTCACTAGTTGCTGGACTCCATAAGTGGAAGGGCCAGGGTACTTAACACATAGTAGGCCCCCGAGAAACTTGTTGCATGAATAAACAAACCATTTCAATGCAATGGAAAACAAGGGATCTTGAGGGAGTGACTGACTCCCACTGGGGAATTTGGAAGTGGCTTTAAACATCAGACATGGAGCTGCACGTTGAAGGAAGCATTAGAGCTTATGGGAGGAGGGTGAGGAGAAGGATATACCCTCAGTGACCCACTAGCAAAATTTTTGCTTCCTGTTCCTGTGCCTTTATGCTCTGCTGGCCTAGAGGTCTGAGTTCCAGAGGGAGGAATGCTTTCCCTAAGAATGCAATAATGATTCCATTGAACGGAAAGTTAAGACTGCCACGCGGCCCCTTTGGGTTTCTCATGCTGCTGAATCATCAGGCAAAGAAGGGAGTTACTGTGCTGGCTGGGGTGAGTGATCCTGGCTACCCGGGGGAATTGGACTGGTACTCCACAGTGGAGGGGAGGAAGAGAGTGTCTGGAATACAGGAGCTCCCTTAGGCATCTCTTAGTATCGCAATAACAACAATCCAATCCAGGCAGGCCTCCTAATGGCGCTTCAGGAAGGAAGGTCTGAGTCACTCCACCAGGTGAAGAACCACAAGCAGCAGAGATGCTTGCTGAAGGCACAGGGAACGCAGTGTAGAGAGAGGAAGAAGGTCCTTCTAAATACCAGCTACAACCCGGGACCAGGCACAGAAACAAACGAGGAGTTCATGAGGACTCCTCCTCATTTTGTTATGAACATGTTTTGTGGGTGACACGTGAAATTAACTGTGCCAGCCTTTTCGTGTTCGTCTTCCCGAGAAGGGCACATCCTCCTCTGAACACGGCAGGCCCAGGCGCCCAGCCGGTCTTCCCTGAGGTCACCTGATTTCAGTCTCACTGGTGCTGGGCAGGAATTAAGTGATTTCAAAGCTGTCAGGAAAAGTGTATTGAGAATTTACCAGAGTGAGAAGCTATGTAGAATGGTGAGTCAGCTACAGGCTTGACCTCAAGTGGTTTTACAGTCTAGTAGCAAAGCAAATATAGGTGGGGTTTTTTTTGTTTGTTTGTTTGCTGTTTGCTGTCTGAGAGTTACATTTGTCTGTCAGTACAACGTTCACGCATGGGCCCAGTGAGGGAAGACGCACTTCTCACGCTCCTGTTTTGTGGTCTGAGCACCCTGCTCATCAATGTCCACTGTCCGTGGCCGAGAGCTGCTTTAGGGAAGGCTCCTTGGCCAGCTGTGCACCATCCAGGGAAACAGATCCCTTCTGGGGCTGGAGAGCCGAGGAGTGAACCAGGACTCCAATGACCCCACTGCTGCCCTCACTGACCTGTCTTTTCCTGGGTTTCTTCTTGGTTATTTTCAGTTTTTCTTGGTAATCCATGTTAGATAAGAGGCTGTGAACTCAGGAGGCAGAATGGTGCATGCAGAACAAGTGGAATTTTAATCTTAGGTTTTCAGGGTTGGTCATCACCAAATCACTGGGCTTTCATGGCAAAGAAACTCGAGCAACTGCCCCAAACAATTTGATAGTGTGCACCAAGACTGCTTAAAATGTGCGCATTTCTATCTGGACGGGGGAGTACCACTCAGCAACAAAAGGGAATGGACAGCCGATACATGCGATGATGTGAATGAATCTCAAAATAATTATGCTGAGTCAAAGAAGCCAGAGGAAAAGAGTGCATACCGTGTGAGCCCTTTCATACCAAACCCTGGAAAACGCTGTCTAATCCACGGTGACAGAAAGCAGCGCGGTGGTTGGTCGGGAGGAGGGGCGCGCAGAGGGAGATGACAAAGGGGCGCAGAAACTGACGGGGGTGGCGGAGCCACTGTCCCGACTGCGGTGGTGGTCCCACGAACGAGCTTTCAGTATGTGCAAGTTGCTGTCTGTCAATTATACCTTAATAAGGCTGTTCAAAATTTGTAAAAATCTGTGTACATTTTTACCCAATAATTCCATTCTATTCTGGTCACCCTCCTCAGGAAATACTTGAAGTGTTCAATTTATGTTCAATATCTTTCGCACATTGTTTAGAATAGCGAAAAAGTTCAACAAGAGGGCGTAGTTAAAAAAATTAATGCTTAAATGAATTCCAGATGATGATGGAATATACTGTATATGCTTTTAAAATAACACAATTTTATTTATTGTGATGAAGAAAATGTTTACCACGTAGCGCTTGGTGGAGAACCCGTTTACAAAACAGTCGGAACATTATGTGATGAATATGTTACCAAGGAAGGACATGTGTAGAAGAAGGGCTATAAAATTTGTACAAAATGTCCAAAATAGTCATTTCTAGGTAATAGTGGGGTCCCGGGTAATTTTAATTGTCTTCTTAGTGCTTTTAACGTATTATTCAAATTTTCTACTTTTGAAATGTATCACTTTCTAAAGTAGAGAACAACGTAAAGCAACAAAAGATTGTGTGTACGCGTGTATGTGAAGGTGGCTCAGCCATTCCATCCTCTGCGGAGGCTCAGCCATTCCATCCTCTGCAGGGGGGCATCTGTCCCTGTTGCCTGCTCTCCCATTGCCACACAGGTGCTGTCCCTTGCCCACCATGAGCTTCAGAGAGCTCGGGGACACCCATGGCTTGGGGACCTCCAGTTTTGCTGGGGGTCCCGACACTGCTTCACCGCATGGTAAGCTTGCCCAAGAGGCCGCTTGCTCCTTGCGCTCTAAGTGGCAATGACTGAGCAAAGCATGGTTGTGGCCGGGCCACGGGGGATCCTAAGTATTGGGGAAAGAGGCAAACTTGACCTTCCTAGCTCTTTCCCAGCTTCACTTCCTCTGAGTAAAGGCAGCTTTCAGAAGCACTCAGGAAGCAAAGCAGTAACCACTATAGACTTGCCCAAGCTAGAGGTCTATTACCTTCCAGCAAAAACTGTAGCCACAGGGTGGGGAGGCTGAGTGACCTCCTTCTTCACTTTTCTTTGCCAGTAGTAAGAGCTGAGGAGGACTGAAAGAAGGGCTCAAAGCTCTGGCTTCCTTTGGTCTGGTGTGCTTCTCTCTGGGTTGTGAACTGGCCCTGATCTGAACCAACAATGGAAATCAAGAAGTTTAATGCAAAAGCCCTGAGGCATTTTGAAAATATAGCTGCTTGTTCTCCAAGGATGCAGGGTTGGAAAGGCTGAGGGGCTGTGTCTCAGGCAGCTGCAACTGAGAGATTGCTGCTGAATGAACAGAGGGATGAACCGAGACAAGGAGGGTCTGTGGCCCGAAAACCAGGTTTGTTTAACTGGGTGGAAAGGCTTGTGGGGGCAAACCCAGGGGTATGCCACAGGCAACCGTGAATATGTGGAAGGATAGTAACATGATGGATGGGCTGCCTAATCTCCGTGAGGCTCAGTTTGCTCATCTGTAAAGTGGGATGTGAATATACATCTTGTAGAATTCATTTACTCATCCATTTACTCTCTAAACATTGATTGAGCACCTACTATGTGCCAGGCACTGTGCTGGAGCTGGATATACAACAAGATAACTAGACATGGCTCTTAGTTCCTTATGGTTCTTTCCTGTTAGTTGTTGAGAAGTCTACGGATTATGTATACCTATGACCGTGCTGACTGACACAGAGCAGATGCTTAAGAAATGCTACTGTTGTCACCAAGGCAAGGTCTCCTGCAAGGGAACAAGGCCTGGGCCCCGTGACTGGACCTGTGGCCACAAGGCAGAAGCCTGGACACTGGGTCTGGTGCACTGGCCGGTGCTGAAGCGCCTTCAGGAGGGACTAAGAGGTTTAGCTACAGGGAAAAAAAAAGTGTTGGATCTCGGCTGTCACTGGGGAAAGGTTTTAATTGGCTGTTGGAAGCAATTCTTCTTACTGTGCATGTATACATGCTGTTCATGTGAATGGATGTTCATTTTGTGTATCATTCACTCATTTAAAAAAGCATCCAGTTTTCAAAAAGCACTTATTTCATTCAAGACACTGTGCTTAGCGCTGAGGAAAGACTAAGGAATCATGGCACCGGGGCCTCCAGGGTCTTGCAGTCTGGTGGGAAGAAAAGGAAGTGCACGGAAGCAAGGCCAGTGGCGGCCTGAGGGCCAGGCGGAGTGACACAGGGCGAAGCCTTGGGGGCTCAGAACGGGTGAGGACGGTTTGGTTTGGAGAGGCAGGAAGTTGGAAAATACATTAGAGCGGATGAATGGATATGGGGCCTTAGCTAGACTCTGTCTCAGGGAAGCTTGTGGGAGAGTGAGCAGGCAGGCCCTGGTGAGTGGAGGGTGAGGTTGGGACATTCATTCATGCACTCATTCATTCATTCAGCAGGTCTTTACTGAGTGCTGTGGCCAGGCACTCTTCTCAGCCCTGGGAACTCAGCAGTGAACGAGACAGAAAACATGCCCTACCTTATTGTAGTTTGCATTCTAGAAGAGGAAGACAAAAATAGTAAGTTATGTATAGCCGTAGTTCTCAAACGTTTTGGTTTCAGAACCCGTTCATATTCTAAAAAATGGCTGAGGGCCTCAAAGACCTTTGCTTATGCACTTTAAAGCTATTGATATTTATAATGCTAGAAATTAAGCTAAGAAATTAAAACTATAGACGAAATTTTTTTTATATATGAAAATTTAAAAATAACAATATACTCACAACATTTTACTATAAATAACATAGATGGGTATTTAGTGAGAAATTACTATTTTTTTCAAAACAATTTAGAGAGGGGTGGCATTTTTTTACATTTTTTGCAGATCTCTTTAATTTCTAACGAGTAGAAAACAGCTGGAGTCTCATATCTGCTTCAGCGTTTAATCTGTGCTGAAATATTGTTTTGGCTGAAGTATATGAAGAAAATCTGGCCTCACACAGATATATAGTTTGAAAAGAAAAGGAGTATTTTAATAACGTTTTCATTTACTTGTGAAAGTTCTTTGATGCTACACCAGAATTTAACTAGCAGTTTCTTAAAGGTTAGCTGCAATGTTGAATCTGAAACTATGTTAATCCTCTATTTCATTAAAATATGGAGGGATTGAGTGAAAAAAAGGAAGAGGAAAAAACTCACGGACACGGACAACAATGTGGTGACTGCCGAAGGGCGGGAGAGGGAGGTAGAGGAGGGCAGGGCATGAATGGAGGTGGACGGAGACCAGACTTGTGGTGGTGGCCGCGCAATGCAGGACACAGGCCGCGTGCGTGGGACTGTGCGCCCGAAGCCCTGTGTTTTTGTTAAGCAGCGTCACCCCAGTCAATTCAGTAAAAGGGAGAAAAGCGTATTGGTCTGTCTTACATGTTGAATGTGTTCTTCATTCGTGCATCGTGGAAAGTATGAGTTCACCGGGTTTTGTGGATCTTCCTCATATTAACACGCTTCATTGTCCAATAGCAAAACTCACTGTTGAGATGATCAACACTGATCTCATTAGAAGAGTCTTTTAAATATTGGAAGTGGTAGACATAAGTTACCAAAATTTTTAATTTTACTTGAAAGCCTATATTTTCTCTTTGGCAGCAAATACCATCAGTTATTTTCAGGAGAATATTAGTGAAATACCTAAGTTTGAGTGTCTGTGACTTGTCAGTGGGTCATTCTTTCAAGTAAAAATGGTTCTCTGAAAAAAGCAGTTCGTTCGGCTTGTAACTCAAACAACCTCACAAACACTTTTCCTTGAGACAACTGTCATTCCTTGGTCAGTGACAGGAGGGTTTATGAATGTGCCTCAGAATATTAAAAAGACATGCATGCAAGGGTCAAAAGGTAAAGAAATTAATAATTTACACAGTTTTCTTTGAGATATTCTCCAGTGGAACCGGCAGCTTTTGTAGTGTGGGTGTGTAGCAGGGAGGGGTGTGATGGCCGCTGACCTGGTTCGGAGGGAGGTGTCACCAGGGTCACCCCCCCATTGCCTTTGCATCATCAGTACCAACACCAACACAGTGAACAGGGCAAATAACATGTCACTACGATCACGAAATCATGTGGATGTGTCTCGGGGACCTTCGGGGGCTTGTGCACCACACTCTGGGAGCTGCGGGTACAGACGATCATATTGTACAGTGGCGGTGAGGGCAGCAGAGAATTCTAGCAGGGAAGCAGTTCAGGGGAGCAACAGGGGAGGGTTGCAATTCAAATGGGCAGTCCGGGAGGCTTCCGCAAGGAGGAGACACTTAAGCAAAGGTTTGAGGGAGGGGAGGGAGCAAGCTCTGTGGTGTCTGGGGAACAGCAGTCAAGGGAGAAAGAGTAGCGAGTACAAGGGCTCTATGATGCAGCTGCACACATGGCGTTTTCAAGGAACAGTGAGGAGGCCAGGGTGGCTGGAGGAGTGGGTGACAGGGGGTGACAGGAAAACGAAATCACAAAGGAAACAAGAGCTGGACTCCGTTGGGCCCTCCAGGCTGTGACAAAGGACGTGGGCTTCAAGTTTGAGTTAGCTGGAGCACCGCTGAAGGGTTCTGAGTAAAGAATTGTTTCTGTAGCAGAAGGGGCGAAAGCTGAAAGGTAAGGCGAGCTCAGATTCTATATTTGTAAGGTGCGTGCTTTTACCTGCACTTAGTAGGTGTTTAAAGGAAGTGTGTTAGATGAAAAGACTGCCGACCTTCCTGGGCCTATCAAGGGACAGGGCTGAGCTAGCCAGCTTGCACTACAGTAACCAACACCCTCAAGAACTCCATGGTGTGAAACAACACTAAACATGTATTTCTTGCTTACATTACTTATATTTCTTGCTTATATTTTATATAATTGGTGACAGCTCTGGTGGAGTGCAGAGGGGAGAATGAGTATTCGGGGACAATAACACAATTTATAAAGGCCCTTCTGAGGGGAAGCGTGGCCATGGCTAGCTGAATTAATGATGCATTTGACTATCTGTTTTGCTTAAGGGGCCCGGCAAAGGCCATCTTACAAGAATGTGGCTGCCAGAATTGAGTCAGTGGCTTCTGTCCTCAAAGGACAAATGCACAGTCATCTTTCTGTGATTCATTCCAGAAGAAGGGCCAAGAAACCGTGGCCTTTTCACCCAAGGAACACAGAGCTTATCTGGGGGTTACTCAGCTCTGACCGCAGCAAGGTTCTGTTTGGGCCCATGAATGGGGCCAGGCTTGGTGCTCTGGGACACGGTCTCAGTACAATAGGTCCTTCAACCGCCAACGTTGGAATCACTTGGTGGGAGAGAGGTTTGTTAACATCACGTATTCCTGGGCCACTGTAGGAATCTTTGGCGACTGGGCCTGGGACTTTCTCCAGGCCTTTCTTTTGTACTCAAAACAATAGGGGCATCTTAACAACACAAAACTGGAAGACTTGCTCTGTCACAGGAACCTGCCGGGCTGCTCTGCCATGCCTTCGCACTCGTCACCGGGAGCACCTCTAGATTAGACCTCGGGTGTGTCGGTTGCACTAGACCATGCACCAAACTCCAGGGCACTTTCTCACACTGAGTTATACCCATTACCTGGCCGGGTTGCTGGCCACTCTGGCCACCCTCTCAACTTTATGCCTTTCTCAT
Source organism: Micronycteris hirsuta (assembly GCA_004026765.1). NCBI lineage: Eukaryota > Metazoa > Chordata > Mammalia > Chiroptera > Phyllostomidae > Micronycteris > Micronycteris hirsuta. Next base: position 153,411 of record PVJI01000578.1, read on the forward strand.
GTGGATTCAGCTGACTGCTTGTCCAATATTAAAAGGAAGCCTCTCACAGGTACCTGAATATTGCCCTTCCCTGACTTGGGCCCTTTAACCTTGAACTGTAGCCTCTGGGTCTCAACGCATCCTACTTTTGAGAAATGCCTCCTTAAAAATCTCTCAACTACCAAGACACCGCACATGGCAGGTTCACTTTTGTTGGGTGATTTTGGGGACCAGAACCATGGCCTCTTGACCATTTCAGGTGACTGAAAGTGGCCTGTTGTCCAGCCCTTCCTCCTCCTGACCTGGGTGGACATCTCTTCTTCGCAGGTCTCACCGAGTTCAGGCAGCTGAGGGACACCTCCACAAGGCCCTGTGTGTGATCTGGAGGGATTCACAGCAGCACTAAAACCTCTCCCAACGGACAAATTAATACTTAGATGCCCTTTCAGCGCCTCCCTTGAAAATAAAGTTTTGACTCGGGGCCAACACGTGGGAGGTGAGAAGTTTGCCTCCAACTCCACTGGGCGGCAGCCCCTGGGGTCAGACCCAGCTCGGCCCTGAGGCCTGTGCACTCCGACACCGGTCCCTGCTTTTGACTCGGTTTTCCTCTCTGTCTTCCTGTCTCATTGTCGGTTCCTGTGCATTCATTGTTCCCGAGTGGAAGGAACACCACGGGAACAAGGTTCGGGGCGGGGCGATGTCAGAGCCGTGAGTGTTCATGCATCCCGCGTTTGAGGCCGGTCATTTCGCTCCTTGGAGGGAGCCGTCAGTGATGATGCCCCAAGGCCGTTCCTCTGGGGAAGCACAGCACGTTCCTAACGTCCCAGTCCCAGTTCCGTCCTCCTCGAGGCTTAGGACGGGAGCCTCTCCCTGTGCTTCAGTCCAGTGAGCGAGCATAAGACGCTGGGATCCTGGCAGAGGAAACCCTAGAGGGGCTCAGCAAGGGAAGTAGTGAGAAAAAGAATGACGCTGCGCAGGGAAGGCCTGACTTTCAGGGATCATGTCAGGTAAAGACAGGGCTTTTCATCAGTGGGGCCTCAATTCCCATATCTGTATGTGGGGTGATCAGAAAATAATTTTTTAAGTAAATACTTCAGAAAAGATCTGGGTAACGACATGGTCACTGGCAGGCTTAGGAAGAAGCCTGTTTTCTGCAGTTTTAGCAGCAACAGAGAAACAGGTGTACAAGGCATCTTCCAGACTGTTCCCTCCTGCAGGTCCTGTTCAGAAGCAGTGACTACCGAGCCTCCGCGGAGTGACTGTTAGAAGACCACATGTCGTAGCTCAACACAGGGTGTTCTGACTCAGGAAATCTGGGGTGGGCCTTAGAATCTGGGTTGTAAATAAATGCCCAGGTAATCCTGCTGTCAGGAATCTTGTGCTTGGAAGCTGGAACACAAAGAAGGTCAAGATGATCTGTTTGTGAACTTGGCTCTGCTAGTCCACCCTGAACCTTGCCTCTCCATCTTCATGACACTTGACTCAGAAATTCTTCTCCTACCCTAATAAGAGTAGCCCCAAACTGGTGTGTGTGGGGGGAGAGGGGGGCAAGCCTTTGCACAAGCTTATTTGCTATTATAATTTAGGAAAAGGGCAATACTAGAAAACAAATATCCTTCAAGAGGGGGGTGATGATTAAGTGGATATGGTAAGTCCTCTCAACAGAATACTCTGTAGATATTACAAATGGTGGTTGTTAGACTGTTTTATTATAAGGCAAATGCTCAGTGGTACACCAAAAAGCAAGATGCTGATTATAAAATGCTTACAGCTAGGTTAGGGGGGAATCTGGCTTAGAGAAATGGCAGGTGAGACATAGAACACAGGCTGACAGAGGCTGCCTTTGGATGGGGCCTCAGGATGCTTTCGTTTACACATTTCCTTTTACTTTCCTTTAGTGATTAGTTATTTTTTTTTATATATTACATATACACATGAATCTATATCTGTTTGTAGATATAGGTGTAGCTTTATTCTGAAGACAAAAGAATTATGCAACTGTGACTATGAACTAGGACCTGGTGCCACAGTATGGGTGGCCAAGGCCAACCTGTCCCTTTTACGAGGAGTGAGCGGGTACACAAGTGGGTGCTGTGTGTCTGCAGGTTACACGTAAGCAATGTTGTCCTTGGCCAGGAAAGAGGTATGTTCATATCAGCATTGGGTGATGAGGCTCCCTCCCTGCACAGAGGTACCACTTCTGCACACAATTGACCTTGAGTTTGGTGTGGGATCCTTGAGGTCTAAGTTGTTGAGGTTTTTCCAACTCAAAGGAACACTTTGGACAGAGGTGCAGTGGGTGGGCTCCTTTTAACAAGGAGAGCCGCCTCCGTCCTGCTCAGGAAGCCACCCAGTCACCCTGCAGGGCACAGACACCCTGAAGAGCTCTATATCTAGCCAGATAATAGACCCAGAAGCTCCCCAGCTAAATTAGAATGATCCTTTCCTCTTGGGATAAAAACAGAGAAAAGCTTTTATGCCAATTTTGGTTGGTGAAGCCCTGTGTTGGAAAAAATTGTGAGCAAGGCTGGAGATTTAAAAAAAAACAACCACCAACAACCAAAACCCCACACCAA
>PVJI01000578.1:156065-234096 GCA_004026765.1 Micronycteris hirsuta
CCCCCCCCCCCCCCCCCCCCCCCCCCCCCCCCCCCCCCCCCCCCCCCCCCCCCCCCCCCCCCCCCCCCCCCCCCCCCCCCCCCCCCCCCCCCCCCCCCGCCTTCTGCGGCCCTGAGCCGGAAGGGCTCCCCAACGAGTCCCGCTTTCCTCTCCAGGCTGCCTGGCCTCCGCAGCGTCCCTGACGAGCTTTCCTGCTCTCACAGGCAGTGCCCTTGACCTTCTTCACGTTATCACTGAGGCTGCCCTGTCCTCTGTGAGCCAAAGCACTGTCCAGTGCCTCTCCTCCGCCTAGGTCTGCAGGGGACCCTTTGACCGGCTTCACTATTCATTCAGAACAAGGTGGCATAAAATTAAAAAAAAAAATAAAGCCACTGAGTTTCTGAAATACCTGACCCTTGTCTTCAGACAAGTCCTCATTGACTTATTTAGAAACTTGTTCAAAACCTGTGCTGTCCAGTACATTGGCCACTAGCCAGACGAGGCTATTTAAATTAATTACAATTAAGTACAATTTAAAATTCAGTTCCTTAGTTGAAGTAGCCATACTTAAGTACTTAACAGTGGTAGCTAGACATTGGACAGAGAAATTCCCATCATTGCAGAAATTACTAAAGGTTTTGTTGTCACATTGCAATTTCTTTTATCTATCTAGATCTACACATATATGCCTGTACCTATGTTTTAGTTTTCCAACCCATGGCAGATTAGAAACAGCAAATTGGGGGCAAAGGGAGTGAAGACAAGAAATGACCTGCTATAAAAGGAGGAGATGGAATGGCTAGAAAGCAAGACAGTCACTCATTTATTCAATCATTAAACAAACGTTATTGAGTGCCCACACATGGCAGCGACTGGTCTAGCTTCTTAAGCTGCATTATTGAACCAGAGTCAAAAGTCTCTTCACTTAACCAGTAATACACACCACTTTTGAGGATATTTAGTGTAGAGACCAACAGCCTCATTTTCTTCAATGTTCTCCAACTTGTTCCATCAGTTAATCCTATTCATTAACTGATGTTTGTCTTGACTCATCAAGAATAATGAAGACAGTTTCAAAAGGCAACAAGTATAGACATTTTAGAAAGGTCACTGTTCTAGTAGCTCAAGGAGCTAGTTTCAATTACTTGAAGAAAAACCCTACTCTTTCTTTTTCTTAGTTTGTATAACTGTCATTTTATGTGTAAAGGGTCAAAAAACCCACACCTGTTATTTTATTGCATCTCTTTTTCTGCAGATGAGTTTATAGTGACCTTTCTTTCTATGCCTTTTCATGCTGATATAATTTGCTTTCCAGTTCTGTCCCTTGATACTATGTGACTCTGGATTAGTCATTTGAACTTTTCTGTGCCTCAGTCAGAAGGAGAAAAAGAAACAGAACTAACACAGACATAGCCGTGGGTGGCATAAATTTTATCAACAAAGTGCCTGAGAATTAGTACAAAGGTTCTGAGAGAACTTTCTGAAGCAAGCAAAGACCACGTGGGATTCGGTAAATCCATATGCTCTCTCATTTTTCCTCACTCTCTTTCCTGTCCTCCACTCAATACCCATAATGAATTCTCTCCTTACCTTTCACGAGTGGTGAAAAAACAGAAGCCAAGCTGTAATAAGCTTAAATATTTCCTTAGAGGAAAAAATTCAATTCTGGTAATAAAAAAAAATTGTGCCAAAACAGGTGAGGAAGAAATTAAGGTCTTTGTAGAACCCTCCAGGGCTTGGAATGCATAATTCTTCCAGGTGATAGAGGCTGTTCTGTGAAGCAAAGGGAAACATATATCTAAATTGCTTTTTAAAAGTAAAGGGAAGAATCAGGGCAGAAACTTCTAATTTTAAAATGATGTCAAAGAGAGAGCCCAAGGTCACTGATGGATACGAGACAGGACGATGTTGTGGGGCAGAGAAACCACCAGCATTTGGGGCCAGACAACCTTGGTCAAATTCCAGCTCCAACACTTATTAGCTGTGACACCTGGTCTAAGTAACTTAACCCCTCCGTGTCTTAGTTTACTCATTTGGAAAACCAGTAAATGACAATCAGTGCCTACCACGCAGGGCTATGACAAGTGTTTAGTGAAGTGAGCTGTGTGAATCACCTGGCACACAGTAGGGACTTGTATTAGTTACAGTATAATAGTTAAATGTCCATTTCCAGTGGTTTAATACAATTTAAGTTTATTTCTTGCCCATGGAATAGATTGAATGGGGAAAGCAGAAGGCTTTCATCCACATGGTCATTCAGGGATTCAGGCTTTCATCCATGGCTCCCCGACCTGCTGGGACCTCAAAGACCTCTGCTTCCAAGGGACCAAGGGAAACTCTCTTCTCCAAGAGAGTGGAGAAGCCCTGGTCTTAGAGGTGAGACTCACTCACTTTCATTCACATTACTTTGATGAGAACTAGTCACGTGGCCTCACCTGGGTTTAAGGACAGCTGGGAAGTGCAGTCCCAGCTTAGCTGCTGCTTCTCAGCAATAACTCCCTGCTCTGGAAGGAATGCCAACAACTAAGCCATTTTACCACAATGTTCAATACTTGGTAGCCTTTCTTACATTATTTGGTATGAAACACACAGTCAAATGACAAGTGACTTTGATGGATAAGAAATCTAAGTATGATGTAAAATACTGAAGGATAAGGGAGAAAATTCAAAGCCCAGGTAATAAAACTAGAGAGTAAACTAAAGGTTCAGTAGTATTTTGGATCATGTTTTATTTGGTTATATTTGAAACCAAACAGTGTAACATTTTTATTAATCCATCAAACAAATATTTATTGTACTGACTGTGGCAGTGATTTCCACACGCGTGTAAACACGCAGTCCTGCGAATTTACACGTTTTGAGCACAGCTCCGTGTGATTCCTGTGCGAGCAAGTGTGGATCATGTCTGTGGAATGGGAATTCTCTAATAGGAATTTGGCAAAGATGTATCTTAAAAATTCTGGCTTGCTGACCCCTGCATATTACTTTAACCTGGTCCTGTCTGCCACCGGACGTGAATCAACATCCTGATGCCCTGCTAATGAGTAGTCCTACACCTGTTCTGCTTAATCCCATGTATAATCAATCCTATGTAAATGAGTGCTAATGCCCCTGATAAAAACCCTGGCTGGGCAAGCCACGAGGCTTTTTCCGGAGATGGGAGGAATCAGCCACGTGGCCCCGGTCTCTCTTTCCCCGAGTGTCTCGGTATGAAATTCATACACGCATTGGGTCACGGTCACCCACGGGTATCGGCAGGTCCGATCTACCCCATGTCAACTGACTACATGCAAGACACTGGGCTAGGCATTGGGTGTGGGCTGGCATGGGGGTACAGAGCTGAAGAAGACTTGGACTTGCCTCCAAAGAGTTTACCTTCTGGTCAGGGAGGGAAACTCTGTACATCCTTAAAGAACCACAAAGACAGACGGTGTGGGCAGTGCCCTGAGAAGCACAAAGTGCTATGGGATTTGGGAAAGGGTGGGATGGTTTTCATCCAGCATGACTCAGCAGCACGAGAACATCCCAGACACTCAGGGTGTGTCTGTCCTTGCCCACCCGCCCCTGAATACCATCTTCACGTGCTCCACAAGACCCCGGGTTTCAGTCTCACATACCCTATCCGCTCCACTTCTGCTCTCCACAGCTCAGAGTCCTGTTTGCTCTGGGTCCTTGATTTGTTCCTCCTTTCTGTGGATGGGGGGCCAGGGGGCCCCAGTACCTGCACTGGGTCTCTTCTCATGGAAGCTCTCCAGAGGCTCCAGGCTATATCTGCTAGCAATGGCCTGGTGTCCAGGACAGCACCAAACATGCTTGGCTCTTTCCTATCTGCAGTTGGGGGACAAGATTGCAGTTGAATTAGGCCTCGAAGGATGCACAGAATCTTGTTATGGAGAGACAAACAGGCTTCCATCTCTGCAATGCTCGACTCAACAACAACAATAAAAAACCCATCGTCACTACTTTCTCCTTTTAGCTGCAGTCTCTTCGGTTCCATCTATGTTTTTTGAAAGGCTACTCTATGGCAGGTGTTGTGTTGATTGCCAAGGACAATGAGAGAAATGAGATACAGAAACTCCTGTGATGTAGGTAGGGCAGTTGGTGTCATACACATTTTATGGATAAGGCAGACTGAGGTTTGGGGAGGCCATGCTACTCTCCTATGGTTAATCCTGCAGTAAGCAGAATAGATGGAATTCCTTTCCACTCTTCTTTGCTTTAGTTCAGTGCTCTTTTACCCCATCAGAAAATGCCATGGGGGTTCAAATAAAGGAACTGAATTTTATCAAACTGAAGCCCATGCAGTAGACATAATACCTTGTAACTATGTGCTTTGTAATAGTGCACTCTTGAAGATTAGGTTGCAAAACCTTCAGCAGTCAAAGGAATAAACCTATCAGCACGATCGGCTGCACAAACGAAGGACTGCATCGATGAATTAATAGTGCACGGAGCCTGACGGTTCCTCTAATCGGAGTGAGTGGGCCAGTCCACACCCTGTCTGTCTCTTCAGAAGCAGGCACGGACCCTGACAATCTGGGCTCTAAGGGCACAGGACAAAAAGTCCTTGCTCCTTGCTTTTGTGGCCCTGCTCTGCCTCTGGAGGCAAGATCGGAGACACCTGGTGAAAGTGTGCCTTGCTCAGATTAGCTGAAACTGACATTGGATTTCAGTTCTAATATTACTCCTTCCTCTTCAGATGCGTAGGGCGGGGCGGCAGGAGGGAGGGGACTTCCCTGTGAGACCGAAGCAGGTTTCACTGACGAGTGACGAGGGACTGAAGAGGGAGACAGATCTGAAAGCAGAGTGGCTGCGTGGAGCAGAAGACATCGGCTGTGTCCTAAGTCCACGGGGCAACTTTGGCAGCCGCAGAGCTAGTGAAGCTAGGAGAGTTGGAAAAGCAGGTCCAGGGCAGGAAGTGCGTGTCGAGGAGGAAGCATGTGATGGGTGTTTATTAGGAGATTGACTACAAGGCCTTCAGCCTAAGCAAAATGTTTGGAGGTGCTAAGAGCAACGCACAGTGGTCATGGGCTAGGGAAGGAATTCAGAGAGATGGTATCTGCAGTGTGAAAATGACCAAGCTCACAGCCATCCCAGGGCCCAGATCCTGTCCTACAGGCAGGTTCACAGCCCCTGCCTGGCTGAAAAAAAAGAAAAGAAAAAAGCTGTGTTTTTCTATTTGGGACCAGGCTGCACCCCTTTTGCCCTGGGGGTTTTGACCAGTGGGTATGAAAGAACCTCTCTCCTAGTCGTGAGCACAACTTTTCTCAAATGCCCGATATTTTGAAAGGTAACAAAATCTATATTTGAGATTAGAAAATAAATCAGCAGGAAAACAGTTCAACAGAAAGAAGCTAACGTGCCTGTTGGGAGTGGCCTTCTAACTCTGAACTCCCTGAGGCGGGGCCTTCATCGTACCTGGGCTGGCCAAGGGGACCCGGTTTTTGGCCCACTAAGGAAGTGGGGCATTGAAACGGGACACCTGTTTCTGAGTAGGCTTTGTGGGCCGTGGTGTGAGCCCAGGATGCCCAGAAGCCTCAGTTTTGTTGGTCTTGTCTCTCCCACCTGACCAGGGGTGCAGGGGTAGCCTTGACAGAAACAGGTGGCAGCAAAGGTGTTTGGGAGTTGTGTGCATCCCTTGGGATTAACGTAAGGATGAAACAAGAACACGGACTCGGGGAGGGACCATTTGTTGATTTCCTGGTAAGTGCCAGGCAGTGGGGCCCAGCCGTGAACAACTAAGCAGAATCCCTGTGTTCGTGGTGCTTCCTATTTCAATGGGTGGAGGCAGACAATAAATACGTGGATAAGTAACAATGGTGTGTAGTGTGTTAGGTTGTGGCTCATGACGAAGAGAAATGCAGCAAAAAAAGGGGCTGAGGGGAGTGCAGCACAGTGGTCAGGGAAGGCAACCTTTATTTATTATTCTATTCTATTCTATTCTATTCTATTCTATTCTATTCTATTCTATTCTATTCTATTCTATTCTAATTTTTTAGGGAAGGTGACATTTAAAGCAGATGCCAGAGCGGGCGCTGTGGGTATCTGGGGAAAGACGGGCCCATGCCGAGGGAACAGCTGATGAACAGACCTGAGGAGGTGGCGTGCCAGTGTGCTCTGGAAGGCTAAGGAGACCTATGTGGGTGGAGCTGAGTGAGAGGGGCGGAGAGCGGTAGGAGATGCAGTCAGCGAGGAGGCAATCCTTGGGGTCTTCCAGGCCATGCCTAGAATTGGGGCTTGTACTATAATTGAGATGGGTCCCCTGGAGGCAAACAGAGCAGGGGCGGGTTCTGAATTAAGTAAAATGGAATCATGCTATGTGGACTTAGGTTGCATGAAGATCTTGTAACACGCTGGAGAGAACAGTTAGCTGTCGCTACTCGTGAGCCTGTGCAAACATGGTGGGGGGAGGGGATCACAGAGTGCCAAAGGTTTTTCTGCAACCTGCGTACTGCACATTTGCTCCACCAGCTCCTCGCCCGTCGGTTCTGATAAAACTCAGAAGTCAGCTAATGCACGTGACGGTGGGGGACTCTGAGCCTTGGGTCTGAAAGCAGATCAGCAAGGGTAGGACTCTGTCATTGCCTCCGGGCGAACAAGCGTGTTTTGAGCTCTCCCACATGTCAGGTGCTGAAGCAGACTCTGCGGATGCAGTCAGGAGCAAGATTGATGGGTTCCTGCCTCACAGGTGTCACTCAATCCAAATGTCCTCCTCTGGGCAGGGCATGAGATGACATTAAACACAATGATGCCATTAACTACCCCATTCTAACCACGACTTGTGGAAAAAGGGTGATGCACAGGGCTCTGGAACACACTGAAGAGGGTCACCTCACCATCACAGGGGGCCTCTCTGAGGGAGGGACATGTCAGCTGAGACAGACGAGTGGGGAAGAAGGTGGCCTGGTGGAGAGCGAGGTGGACTAGAGCCCTCCAGAAAAGGGGCAACACAAGCAAAGGCCCTGTGGCAGGAAGGGGGAAGCGCATGCCCTGCAGCTGGAGAGCAGACAGCAGGGGTGGCAGAGTGAGAGGAGCCTAAGGAAATTGGCGGGGCTGGCCACGTGAGGCCTTCCAGCCTGTGGGGACCCGGGCGTTTTCTTCTGAGTGCAGTGGGCGGTGCTGAAGGGCCGTTAGCAAGGGAGTGGCCTCATCAGACTTGTGTTCAGTCACCCCGGCTGAGCATGGAGGGCAGCCTGCAGGGGCACCCTCGTGGGCTCATAACCTGTTGGGAGGCCCCTGAAGCATCCAGCTGGTCAAATTGCTACACAGCGAAAATTAAGGTACAACAGGAGGGTTCCCCAAATACCATCCCATCCCTCATTTGGCTTTTAGCCTGTTGAGGTACCCATTTCATTCATCCCCATCTGTACCAGCACTGTCGGACTCAGCCTGACTCGGGGCCCCAGTCCTGCCCCTTCCTGTCTGTGGCTGGGACAAGTCTCTCTGACCCTAATTTCTTACTCCTAAAATGGGCAAAACTGTACTTGGGAGGGTTAAATGAAATAACAGCACTTAAGGCTCTGTCCCAAAGCCTGTACAGGTAGGCAGCTCAACAAAGTCTAGTTTCAGGCTATCCAAATGAATCAGCTCCAAATGAGGAACTCGTCTCTGGAAGTCTTTCTATTCCACAAAAGCATCTGTGAGGGAGTGAAAAACACGATGATGTGAGATTCGGGAGACCATGACCTTCAGTCTGGGCCGCGACTGGCGCTCCGCGAATGGAAGCATGAACAATATGAAGGCATCTGCGTGAAAGGTGCTGACCAAATGTGAGGTACACCCATTGGAAGATTTAAATAGTTTCTCTTCCCTCATTCATTTCCAAGGTTAGTAAACACATATTTAAAAAGAAACACACACCATCAAAATCTTAGGGAAACGGCCCTCCAGTACGGTAAGACTGGGTATGCTTGAGTGTCTGCACATGCGTCCTTACCGTTCATTCAGCAAACAGTGACCCGTGTCTCTTTGGCTGCTGACACCACGCTGGGTGCTCTCTCAGTGACGAGAGCTGGCCCCGCGTCTGTTCCTTCCACAGGAGACTGCGGGCGTTCTGCCTTGATTCTTCATTTAGAAAGCGAAGGGGAAAACTCTGGTTTTCAGTTTCACTAGGTGTTCTAATTGTTCCTTTAAAGTGTCAGGATTTTATTGTGTACCATCAACTCTTGATTTACATTATCTTGACAGCTTGGATGCAAACCCCTACCATTTAAACAATACAGTTTTAAAACATTTAAAAAATCAGGAATCTCAAGTAATTAATCTCATAAAGGCACAGAGGATGAACATGTGGCTCAGTGATGGTGAGGAATCGGACAGAGATTACACACACACGGATACACCAACACTTGTACTGTGCTCCCGGTCCACCGAGACCTGTGCCCGCCTAAATCACTGGCTTCTGACCCTGAACATGAGACGGGAGGCGGGGGCAGTGCGTGGCCCACCGCCCCCGTATAGTGCTCCCCTTGTGCCACGTGGTCTGTGTGGGTGCCTCATCAGCCCTGAAAAACATGCAATTGTCGGAATCCTGATGATACAGTAAATTCGCCAGGCAAATTGTGAAATATGAGTCATGGTTCTATTTCTTCTGCAGTTTTGAAAACAGCACAATTTTTATCAAGATAGAAACTGAAAACTCTGAGTGTCACCTCCGGGGAGCCCTGACACTCTCACGTCAGACTTGTTCTCACCCACCCTCACAGCCCCAGTCACGCTATGCCTCAGCCAGGGAGTTACCCTGCGGGGTGCGCGCAGACCCAGAAAACGGCCTCACGAACCCCTCGCTGGAGCCTGGCCTGCAGCTCCCGTGCCAGGCAGGGAGCTTGGTGTCCTGGAGGTGTCATCTCTCCCATCACGCATGCTTCCCTCCTACTATTCAGATCCGGAGTCCAGCCTCCCTGCCCTGTGTCTGGGATCTTACCTGTTCTAAGTCTCATTCTCTTAAGAACCTGGTTTTTGAAAACCAGTTCCTACTACTGCACTCATTCGTTACTCCTTCCTGGAAGGGTTATCTTATAGTGACCCTTAGTAGGCAGAGCCTCAACCCTGTGGCTTTTGAACTGTTCTTCACGGAATCCTAAGCTTCCATGAATGCACCTGAGGGCCATCCTATGCAGCCTGGAGACCTCTGCCTCCTGGCCGGGCTCCAACCAGGAGGGCAGGCTGCGTTTGCCTGCCTTCTACACGGAGGTCCCCAGTGGCTGGCCCCTCAGTGAGAGGATAGGAGCTGGAGCCAGACCGCCCAGGTTTGATCTACCAGCTGTATGAGGTTGGGCAGGCCACTTAACCTCTCTGTGCTTCAGTTTTGTCACCTGTAAAATAGCAACAATAACAGTACACTGTATCTTACAGGGCTGTTGTTGGACTAAATGAGTTAAAACACTACTTAAGAATTTGATGTTATGATTTACATAGGGTAATCTGCAAGATGCCACTTGGAAGAAGTTTGCCACTGCTTTAAAAAAAAAAGTAAAACCAACAAACAAAATCCCAAACTCCCACTACCTTCACTCAAAATATGAATAACTCATTGGAATTCTGCCACCTGTGAGGACAGGTTTTTTGGCGCCTCTCAAATCCTACCTAAGTGTGGGGCTGAGCTGGCGTCAGGGCTGCTTGGAGATCGGATCAGCCAGCTTGCAGGCAGTGGTTACGTTCGTAGTTGCTGACTTGGGGAGAGGGGTTAAGTGCCATGTCTGGGGCCCTTTCTTCGTCCCACTGTTCTGTGGATTTTTAAGAGTCACTATTAAGCTAATAATACTATTAGGCTCTTTACGATGTATGCCCAGTAGGAGGCCATTGGCTCTCAGGCTGACAGTGTCCACGGGAAGACACGTTGCCTGGGTTTCTAGACAGGGGGTTGGCCACTGTCCCCAGAGAGCACCATGGCGTGTACTTCATTAGAGAACTTTGGAACCTGCCACGTGGCCTTCAGCGTTTGAGGGTCAAGGAGATAAATGTCACAGGACACCTGCAGGTCTTTTCCACGTCCAGAATAAGCCTCTAAAGTTTGTTCTTTCAAATTCAGCACAACCGATGCTACGGCTGTGTGCATTGGGGATCTGGACGCAGCTACCCGAGAAATTGTGGGTGCGGGGGAGGAATGCTGGCTGTGGAATTAGACTCCCCACCCACTGGCTGCCACATCCTCTCAGACTCCCACCTTGGCGTATTTGCACCCAAGCCCTCTGACCTTCGCTGGCCTCCGACGCTCTGACCTGAGCTGCCTCCACCTCCTCGCCCCCCGGAGCCCTGTGCCCCAGGCCAGGCTGCCTGTCCCATCTCAGGACCTTGGCCTCCTGTTTCTAGACAGAACTGTTCATCACTAACTGTCTGGGGCTTGTCTTCCTCCTGTGGGGTCCACGGTGGCCTTGGCTTACCCTGCACCACACTGGTCACTCTGTGAGGTCTTTAAAGGCTAGACCTGCGTCCAGTTCATTCTTGATTCTCCAGGGCCTGGCATGTCATAGGTGCTTAATAAAAGTTTGAGAAATGAATGAATAAACCAGCCCACTGTTCAGGCAGGGGTGGCAAGTGTCATTGATCACAAGTAATTTCTAAACCAATCTTGAGAGTCTTCAAACTCGAAAACAATGCTCTTTCCCTGTTCCTTTTTACATTTTTAATTTGTGTGGACTCAAGATTCTTATCATGTGATAATGTAACTGTCACTTGCGGGAGCAGTTAGGCTGGGATTAGAACCCTCCAGAACTGTGCCATCAAGTTGCCAGGGAGCACCCCTGGGGCACAGCCGAGGGGCAAGGATGAGGATGGAAGCACACTCCATTTAACACCCCAGGGTCACGCCCCGGCCAGTGTAGGGGTGTTGGCCCAGTGCCCTATAATACACTATCCCAAGCTCCACTGTGATGCTCCATCCAGGTGGGGTCCAGAATATTCCACAGCATGAAATGTAAGGTCATTGTCTTATCGTGAGGGCTAGGACGAGGTTGGACTCAATTTTTTCTCACCTGTTCTCAACTTATGAGGTGGAGGTGGGGTGTTTTCACAGGGTCTTATTGCCCTAGGATCTGAGAAATATTTGTGTTTTGGTTGATGAATACTCTGCCATTTATACGGCCCATGCAGCTTCCCTTGTAGAATTCCAAACGCTAGGTAGAACAGGAAGCAAATTTTAGGAAGCATGCTTCAAAATCCTCTATGACATCTCTCTGTGGCTCAGTCTGACAACACACAGGCTTCAGAATGTCAGTCCTAAAGAAATTCCCATGGCTTGTGGAAAGAAGATTTTCTCATACATCTCTGTCTCTAAACTCAGAAGAATACTGTGATGTTATTTTATTCGAAAAATAAAGATAGCCGCTAACATCAAGTGAATGCTTACTAAATGCCAGGTGGAGTGCTGAGTGCTTTTACATGAATTATTTCACTGATTCCTTGCAATAATAAATCCATAAAAGAGGAGAAAATGAAAGTTTAGTGGTTCTAGGTCACTTGTTTAAGGTTATCAAGTAGAAGGTGGTAGGGCTGGGATTTGAACCCATATCTGGCCCCCAAACCCGGACATAGGCAGGCTCTCCCAGTGAGCACAGGCATTCACTTCTGTGTATACTGTAGCTGCGTTCCCCAGACAGGTCAGAGCTTTAGAAAATACTGTGCGACTTTTCACTCAGGTGGACCAACAAATACACCTTATTTAGCTTAGGAATTTCTCCGTTTCTTGCTCCTTTCTCTATTCAGCTTGGAGACCAGCCTCGGGGAGTGAAATCTCCCTCTGTCTGTAACACACATCCTCTCTCCTGGATTGCTCGAAGGCAGGTGCTGAGCTGCCTGCACAGCTTCAGGTACCAGGACAGGTGCCTCGGTTCAAACAGAAGGTACCACTGCACAGGTGGCTGACTTCCGCACCCCTCTTCACTGTGCTCCCCGCCCACCCCGAGCTGGACAGCCTGGGGCATTGAAGATGCTGGTGAGGTTGGATCCAGGGGAACTTCTTGAGCCTTAACCCTTAAATGGGACATTTACTGGAAAAGAGGCTTTCTGTGAAAGTCCCCCTGGGAAGGTGCAAAGGACGCATGCCCTGCCGGCCCTGCCTCTCTCCTGCTGTGGGGGCTCACAGTCAGGGGCTTTCTTGACACTCTTCGCTCTCATCTTTACCTCTGAAGAACTGAAGGGAGAAATCATAGGAACTGGAAATTCCGACCAACCTTTTGCTTTCAGTTGTGCGGAGGCCGGAGGCCGGGCGAGTCGTGTTCTGAGAAGATGGTGAGAGATTGTGGACGGTCTGCCAATCAACCTTTATCTGAGGAGGAGGGTTGGGTCCTGTTGTTAAAGTAGGAAGGAAAATGAGGCCGTTAGGAAAAAGTGAATGGTGACTGCAGTGTTATTTCCTTAAAAGTGTTCTTTATCAAAGGAGGCACCGTGCCAGGGCGCAGGCAGCCCTGGCGAACCAGGGGCATTTGCTCTGAGGAAGGAGTGGAGGGCAGAGCAGGGGAAAACCCATCGGGGACATTAGTGAGTTGTGAGCTTTAAAACCTTGTTGATCTTGCCAGGTTCCAACTTTTGACAGCTGCTTAAATAAGGCACCTGAGAAAATTAGCTTCAATTTTATAACTTGGAAATGGGAAGGAAAAATTCATCAGGGCCAATGGCACAGAAAGAACACAGGGGCTTTCCTGGGCCTGTACGGAGGCTTCTTGCTGTGACTCATTAAGTGCTGGTGTGTGGAGAGGAGATCTGGGGTCCTGTGAGGACGAAAGAGACACGTTTTCTGCCCTCTGAATCTGGGCACTCGAAGCCGCAAGCTACGGCAAAGCTGTTAGAAACGGCCTCTATACAATGTCCCCCTCTACTGGATTTTTGCATGGAAAACAGTACCCCAGAGGCCCTCTCATGCCTTAGAATCTCTTCAGGGGTTTTTCTTGACATTGGAACATGTTTTGGTATTGGCTGAGGCGATCACCCCGCCTCTCCACCACTCCCTTGATTAAGGTGAAAAATTCTCTAAATGCACACACACCCAAGAAAGGTAAGACACGTGCCCAAGAGATGGGAATGAAATAAATGATGACGGGCAGCATGGGCTTTTAAGACTTCAGAAGACAGACTTGTCTCCCTAGTCGGGGATTGAGGAGCAGAGAGGGGGAGCTACTTGCTGAAGACACACAGCTGGTGCCAGGCGCTGTGGGGCTCAGACTTTCTCCTGACTCCCACTTTAGTGCTCCTTCTCCGGGGACAGAGTGGCTTGTGATAATCAGCGTGGCTGAATTTTGAGAGAGACTTCTGGTCATGGAAACCACAGAGCTGGGCTGGTCTTGGAAGGAAGTGGTCAAGTGGTCCTTTAGACTGTTTCTCTCAGGATTCTCAGGTCCTTGGTGACCCACAGACCATAAGTCCGGGCAGAGCCTGGGTGACATGCGAGGCCCCTCCCTCCGTGCCCTGCCTGACCGCAGGGTCCGGGCGCTTCCCCATTTAGTCACTGCTTTCAGGGTAGTGCTGCCCACTAGAACTTTCTGCAGTGACGGAAATGGTCTGTATCTGCACTGCCCAATGAGGCAGCCACTAGCCACTTAGCCCTTGAAATGTGGCTAGTATGACTGAGAAACTGAATTGCAAATTTTATTTAATTTTAATTTAGATATCCACATGTATCTTACCTAATGGGCAGCACAATTCTAGAAGGACCTGTTGACGTATGCACATCACTTAGCCAAGAACACAGTTTTCATATTAGGTGTCACCTGGTAATTAGCAAGGCTGTGTGGAGAGGACAGGACCCAGGACGTGACAGAGCAGCTGGTTCAAATGGCACTGAAAGCAAAGCACTGGGTTGTGACTTGTAGTCTTGCTTCTGCCCGATTTGGGCCTGGGAGAGACCTGACCCCTGGGACTCTATTTCTTCGCCTGTGACATGGGAGAGCTTAAGGGGTTTCATCCATGTGGCCACTAAGAAGTCCTTTTACATGTTTACTCCCATGGACTCCTTGTTTAGAAAAAAAGGTTTGTCTGTGTTATAAACAGCACTCATTAAGTAATAATTACAGCCGTTTTAAATTGCAGACTAATAGCCAGAACTTTTATCAGCACCAGCTAACCAGAGCGATCACATTGAATTGATAGAATCCTGTCCAACAAAGGCCTGAGATGTGATTAGCCTGTCCAGTCTCACGTGAGGCAGGTGCGTTCTATGAATGGCTTTTTATAATATTGGGAATATCTCCAGTGTCCCCACTATTGCTTGCCAGGACACTTAGGGAGCTTAGGAATCAGGTAAGGATCCAGATGAAATGATGCTGATGTCCCATCTGGGGTCTCACAGTTCTGAGTCTAAGGAGGCTTTGACAAGGGGAGGGGGGACAAGCTGGTGCAGTACTTCTTGGGGGGATCTGAGCCTTACTGGGGGGACAGTGCTGCAAGGGCCCAGGAAGCCAAGGGACCGGCTCCGCGTTGTTTAGCGGGTAGACGGCAGCTCCAGGACTCACTCCCAGGACAGCCAAGGCTCTGCGCCCTGAAACGTGACAGAGCCCTCCAATGGACAAACACAGCCTGTTACAGTCCGATCACTCTTACGCCTCTTACCTAGTACCACGGTGGCAAGGCACGCCCTGTAGCTCAGTACCAAGAACCGTCTCTCCTGGCTTCTCACGTCATTTGTCCTTCACCTCCCACTGCGGGCTCATAAGTGTCCGTTCTCCAGACACCTCTGTCAGGCTGTTAATTTTGTTCTCCCAAGAATCCAGGCAGGTAGACGGAACTACCTTCTTTGTCCCCATTTTTCACCTGCATGAACTGAGTCCCAGGGCAGGACACAGTGCTGCCCCTGATTGCAGGGTTGGATTGGCTAAATAAAGGGGAACTTTTGTGGCTGCCATGTTTGCCGTTTTGACCTTCTGTGGGGCCAAAGTACCCACCCTACGAGGTCAGTATCCTTCTGACACTTTTTTGCTGGTGGTGGTGATAAACAAGAGGTTTTATTCACTCCAGTTTGGAAAAAGCCTCATGCTCCCAATTTCAGCAATCTTTGGAGTGCTGACAGAGAGTCCGCAATCTTTAGATGGCTCTAAAATCTTGTGAGGACAGGGTTTTCTCAGTGCTCGTGTGTGTCTGTGTTAATCCCTTTTCTGAGGAACCTCGGGGAGGCCAGGTGCAACCTTCCGTATGCTGCGTTAGTCAAACCAGCTAATAAGCACGAAGACGCTTTTGAAAATGCCCACACCTTGGATCTGTGTAGGGACCTTAGTAACGAGGACCCATCTTGTCTGCTCAGGCTGGGCTTGGCCCGGCATGCGCCACAAGGCTGCTTGCATGTGTGCATTTATTTTTTTTAAATAAACATTAACTGAGCATCTACTATTTGCCAAACATTGTCTTACCCACTTGCACAGTCATCATCCCTTTTAACAAAGCTCATGTTTAATTTGGGTTTTGTTTGGGGAGAGTACTTGAGCATCTGGAATAGGATTAAAATAATCACGGCCCTCTCTTTTCCCTCCTTAACTTTTCAGGTTTTATTTCCCAGGAGATGGTGTTCAGTTGTTTGATTTTACGATTTATGATCATGGAGGATTTTTTTTTTTTTTACATGAAATGCTTGCCAAGGAGGTGTGTTCTACCGAGGGTATGCATCAGACTGGAATGAGAGTCTGCGGTGAGGGCAGCTTAACCAAGGGGAGGGACTGCAACATTAATAAACTGAGATCATAGAATAACGGGGGTGGGGAGCCCAGGGCCTTTGTTGGAAAGATATTAATAGGGATCATGCTTACATTTTTAGCTGAAGAAACTATTTGATCTCCTGAGCATAGCTCTGATGTCTCTTATGATATGTATTAAACGTAAAACCCCTTTCCACTCGGAAAGTCATTTGTCAAATCAAGTGCTTAGAACTTTCTACAAAGTCCTGGAGTCTTAGAAAGCAAGACAGGCATGGCTGGTCCCTCAGTGACAAACGGAGAGCGTGCCGCTGTCCATGGGCAGGGCGGGCTCCGGGGAACGAGGCTCTGCACAGCCAGTGCACAGTGCCGGCGTGTGGTCAGCTGGAGGTCTGGACTTTATGGTTTTGGCGGGGAAACATGAGGGGTGGGAAAAGCAATTAATATGACGTTAATAAAGTGCCTATTATGGGCCAGGCACAGAGCGAGACATTTTTAAATCTTTTTTCCTCAGCTAATGTGGACAATGGCCCCATCAGCCATGGGCCAGGATTCCTCACTGCCCTTGGGGCCCGCTCTAACCCACGGCCAAAGAGAGAAAACGGGCCATTATTCACGGTCACTTTTTGTGGGGAGAGGTGCTTCTAAGAGATATTCTGGTCAAAAATATCCCCCCAATTGGACTGAAATTCCAAACAACTGAGCTACTAGTGAATCAGTTTGAATTAGGAGCCATGGACTCCAGGAACCTCCTGTCAAAACGTCCCCAAAATTCCCTGTGAGGAAAGGAAAGTCCTCCTGGCATCGGCATGTGGCTATTTCTCACACTAATGAAAACTTGGGTGTTGGTTTCATGGCAAGGGCTGGAGACCCTAAGTTTTACATAGATCTCCCTTTCTTCCTGAGCATCCAGGCATCTGTGTAGACCAACTTTCCCACATGGGGCCTGCGCGACTTTCATGGTGTTCTCAGCAGGGGAGGTCCAGCCAGGAGTTGACACTGGACATCAGCAACGGAGGAAGTGGGGTATTTTATAGAATGCTGGTCCGGCCAGGGCTGTTGCCTGTGTCTGGGATGGCCTGGCAGCCAAAGGAGAGAGGAGAAGGGAGGAGAGGAAAGGAGAAAACCATTGCTCACTTACCTGACTCCTTCAACCACCTGGGCAGCCAAGCTCCTCAAAGGGAATTTTAGGAAAAACAAACAAGATTCAGAAGGAAGCAGCAATATCATTTGGATCCTGGAAGTTGGCGGTTCTCCCAGGGAAAAGCAAAAGGTGAGCAGTAATCTAACGAATGTGATCACGCATGCGGGTCGAGGTGAACAGTCTTGGCCAAGATTTCTCAAGATGGCCTTGTGTGAAGTGCTTTATCTGAAATACCTGCTTTCTTCCTCAAAACTGCCCTAAGAAGATACGATTAGCACCCATGTTTTACAATTGAGCAAACTTGGTTAGGAGGATTTTCTAGCCCAGAGAATGAAGCAAGACATATGACCGGCTATATGTTCACTTTGACCTTATGATCTGAACAACCCAGAAGCTTAGGAGAAACATAAATGTGCCCAGTACTGAAAACAGAGAAAAATATCTCTTGTGAAGCTTGTGGACGATTCGCTAGCATAAGGTAACACAATTTTGAAATCACATTGTACCTGAATTTATGCATCCAGATGAGTGCTGGGCTGTTAAGACCCCCACCCCCTACCCCCTGTGTTCTTGGCAATACCCAGAGCTCCAACAAGGAGGGGCCCCCACTTCCATGAAAGGGAGTACTGGTGTGTAAATGAAAATGTGCCCTCCCTGGACATTGCAGCTGACTTTTCCGGTGACACAGCCGAAGCTGGGGTTTTGAGTATCCTCAGTGGTGGCTGACTGTCATCCTGGGAAGCAATAATGGTTGTAGGTTTTTTGGGAAATGAGTCAGGTCCAGTGAATAAAGTATGTGTTTAAATCGACCTTCTAAAGGAGTAATGACAAGGCTGGGTTTCTGGTATGATACTTAGATCAATCCAACCCCTAGAAAGGAATTCCAAGAATATTTGGCAGCAGCCTTGGGATAAATGTATATAGCTTCCCGAGGTGACAGCTTTGGGGATAGTGTTCACTTGTAGGAATAAGTTCTGATTTATCAGTAAGTAACAGTTGTATTATTTGCATGCCTTGATTTCGTAATTAAAATGTAAGATCCCGAAAGCAGGGGCCAGAGTAGAAACAGAGCTGAACTGTGTTGGTGGAAGTATTACTCGATTTCATCCCTCCCACTCCCTCTCATCTCTTTCTGTCTTCTTCAGCAAACAGCTCCACTCTCCAAAGCCCTGAGCCAAGCCCGTGGAATCACCCTCTCTTCTCTTCCTGTCTTTCTCCACGTCCAGTCTGTCAGGAAACTGTATTAGCTCTACCTTTAAAACACTCCTCCAATAAGACCATCTCTCTCAACCTCCACTCTTCCTGTTCACTTCCCTCCCCCCAACACCTGGGTAGTTACGGTAACCCCCTCCTTGGTCCCCCTGCCCCCACCCTCACCTCCCATGATCTGGTCTCTACCTAGCAGCTACTTAGAAAGCCGGTCACTCCTCTACTTGGAGCACTCCACTGATTTTGGTGGTTGGAAGGCTAATGGCCCCAAGCTGTCCATGGCCTAATGCTTAAAGCCCATGAATATGTCACCTCATTGGCTAAAGGGACTTTGTAGATGTGATTAAGGGTATGGGCCTTGACATGGGAAAAGTTCTGTGGGCTTTCCAGTTGGGCCCAACCTGATCACATGAGTCCCTAAGAGTAGAGAGCCTTGCCATGCGGAGGTCAGAGCCACAGAGTTGTGGGGATGGAAGCATGGCCAGAGTGATGTCACCTGAGAAGGGCCTGACCCCCTCTTGCTGCCTTTGAAAGCTGGAGAAAAGGGGCCACAAGCCAGACTGAAGTCAGATTCTGGAAGCTAAAAAAAAATGAGGAAAGGGATTCTCCCCTGGGAGTTCCAGAAGGTAACCCAGCCTCACTAACACCCAGTGCGACCCATGCCAGGCTTGCCACCTCCAGAACGGCAAGGCACTGGATTTGTGTTGTATTAAACCACTAAATTTGTTTGTTTGCAGTAATTCGTTATAGCATCAACAGGCCTTAGTAAGGTTTCTCAGCCCACTTAGGTTAAACCCTAAAGATTTGGCATGGCTTGCAAAGACCCTGTGGGATCTCTCTGAGTTCATCTGCTTCTCTTCCCCTCACCTGCTCACCCTGCTCACACAGGACTCCTTGCTCTCTCCGGGCGCCACGAGGGCTCTTACGTCAGACCGTATGCTTGCTGTGTCCTCAGCTGGAAGTGCTCCTCCCCATAACCACAGGGCCCCCTGTCTCACCATTCAGGCTCTGCTGGAAGCTCAAATACAGCTTTGCCCAGAGCACCCTTCTTAAAAACAGCGCCCCCTGTTGGCTGTTACTTTCCGTCATCTCTGTTACCCTGCTTTGCTCTTGTACACAGACACACAAACACTGACATCTCTATATGTGTTTGTGGTTTTTGTTTGTTTATTGTCTGTCATAACCTGCTAGAAAGTAAGATCCATGAAGGTAGGGAATTTTGCCTGTTCTGCCCCCCACCCCCACCCCAGTATATCCCAGGGGCCTAGAAGACAACACATAGGAACTGCTCAATAAATATTTATTGAATGAATAAAGGAAAAGTGGGTAACAAGGTATTAATTGCCATGTACTATAAACAAGCCCCTTGCTATAACATACTGATAGTTGTTAGTTTTGGCCAGACATAAAATAAGTGCTCTCAACAATAAATTCCCCAAAGGAGTAATTCATTCTGGACACTTTTAATTATTATTATTATTTTTTAGACTATGATGAGACCAGCTGTTTGCATCCCAAGCCCAGGTGTGGAATACTATCACCACCCCTCCCTCCAGAGTGCCTGGATGAAGACTTCTGCTTACAACACAGGACTCAGGGTTCCAGCACGGCTGACCCCCACTGGCTTGGTGACCTCAGGCAAAGCCCTCTCCCGGCTGGGCCATCATTTCCTCTTGTGCTAAAGAGGGACTGGGTGACGATTCCTTGGACCTCTTCCACTGCGAGGTCTTCAGCGCCCACTGATTCTGCATCTGCTGGACTAGTTCGGGATGGTGAGCAGTGGGGAAGTTGGGCACCATTTCTCGGGGTGCTTCTGAGAGACAAGTGCTCCTTTGTGCTCTCCCCTGGAAGCACTCCAGGTTCCCGGAATGCAGGTGGGGTGCGGGTAGGTGTCTGCCAGTGCCATCCCTGGGAAGGCAGGGAGAAAGGGAAGTAGGCAGAAACAAACAAAGCAGGAGGCTGAGGGAGGGGGCAGGAAAGAGGAACAGGTTAGTACATATAAATGATTCTTAAAGTTTTGGAGAGAAAAATGTTTGAATCTGACTAAAAGAGGTTAGTGGCAAGCATATTGAAGGAGGCAGGTGGCCGAGTTGGGAAGCCAGTCAGGAGTATGGATCCTGAACTGACTTCTTTTGACAATAGTTTGGCAATACACTCATCCTTTGGTATGAGAGGCTTGGTTCCAAAGCCCCTGTGGATATCGAAATCTGAGGATGCTCAAGTGCCTTATTTAAAATGGCATGGTATTTGCATGTAAGTATATGCTGATTGTCCCGTACACTTTAAGTCATCTACAGATTCCTTATAATACGTAACACAATGTAAATCCTATCTGAATAGTCATTGCACTGTAATGTTTGGGGATAAACTTTCTGGGATATTTTTGTTCAAATATTTTTCGATCTGTAGCAGGTCGAATCTGCAAATACAGAACCTGCATGTACAGAGGACCGACTGTATCTAGTAAAGTTGAAGGTGTGAGCAGACCATGACCCAGCAATTCCACTCTCCTGTGGATGGAATTGTGCCCCTTCTCCCGTTCATATGTTGGAACCCCAACCCCAGTGTGATAGTGTTTGGAGATGAGGCCTCTGGGAGAGAATTAGGTTTAGACGAGGCCATGCAGGTGAGGCCCTCATAATGGGTTTCCTATCCTTCTGAGAGAGCTTGCTGTTTCTCTCTCTCTGCCATGTGGAAACACAGTGAGAAGGTGGCCATGTGCAAGCCAGAAAGAGAGCTCTCAGCAGGTACTGACCATGCTGGCACCTTGATTTTGGACTTTTGGCCTCCAGAACCGTGAGAAATAAATTTCTGTTGTTTCAGCCACCCAGTCGGTGGTATTTTCTATGACAGGCCAAGCTGACTAGGATATACTCCTAGTCTTTATGCTCTGCAGAAACTTCGGCCTATGTACACCAAAAATAAATATATTTATAGCACCATTGTTATAGCAAAAAGTAGGAACAAACTATATGTCCACTGATAGTAGAAGAAATTAAAAAGTGGTGATATAATCATATAGTGGAATACTACACAGCAGTGAAAATGAATGTATTCCTCCAGTCATACATCTATACAGACGAATGTCCGAAATTGCAGAAGAATACATGTGGTATGAACCTATTTAAATAAAGTTCATAATGATGCACAACTCAATAATATATCATTACACATACTCACGTATATGAGTATACATTCATAGTAAAACTATTGAGAAAAGAGCAAGGTGAAAAAAATACTGATAAAATTCAGGCGAGCGGTTACCCTGGAGAAGGGGGTAAAGGAAATGAGAACAGAGTGGGCACCTAAGAGGGTTGAAAAGCACTCAGAATGTACTCTGTTTGAGCCTGTGTGGTGGGGACATGGATTTTGTTTTGTTTTTCTTTACACCTTCTATACAGTGTTATATATATTATTATGCATGTGCATGAAATATTTCATCATTAGGAAAACAATTTCAGCAATAAAACAAAGCATAATAAAATCACAGGTTTTGGAGAGAGGCCAACCTGGGCCCCGTTCCAGGCCCTGCCATTTCACTAACTTGAGATCTGAGCAAGCTCTTCCTTTTGCGACTAACGGCACCTCTTTGTGGGCACCTGAGGGGAAAACCAGTAAACATGAGAGGAGCTTGCACCCAGTAGGTGTTCAGCAGTGGGAGTGATCATGATGGAGATGAGAAGAAGGCATATAAGACCTCTTAAAAGTTCTTCTCAAGATGTTGCTAGGTGCTGTAAAAATTTTCAACAGTTGGAACGAAAGCTTGCAAGCTTTTGCGCCCTGTCTTCCTTAGGACTGACAGCTCTTGCGTGCAAGCGGAGGCAGACACGTCTGTGGAGAGTCGGTGGACTAGAAGGGGCGATTGAGACTCCCACCATCGTGGCAGGAGATGCTAACTCAATGCCAAGTCCGACCACGAGTTAGCATAGCTGCAGAGGGTTTGAGCAACTTCCTGAACAAGGTCGATTTGGCCGGCACACAGGGAGCCCTACCTCTCACCGTTGGGGCTACGTGCTTGGTTTGTTCCTGCGTAAATGCGGGTAGAAATTCACCACACGTTAGGCAGCGAGGGGAGGTTACCAAATTTCAAGGAAATCAGAAATATATAGATCAGGTTTTCTGACTAAAACGCAATTAAGTTGAAAAGTAATAACAAAAAGATAACACACATTTGGAAATTTGAACATATTTTTAAAAACATTTATTTATTTATTTATTTATTTTTAGACAGAGGGGAGGGGAGGGAGAAAGAGAGAGAGAGAAACATCCATGTGAGAGAGAAACATCAGTTGGTTGCAACTCTCTTGTGCGTCTCCACCTGGTGATCCGACACGCAACCCAGGCGTGTGCCCTGATTGGGAATTGAACCCACGACCCTTCGGTTCACAGGGCGGCTCAACTGAGCCACACAAGCCAGGGCTGACCATACTTTTAAATAACTTGGGGATCAAAATAAAATTATGTAAACTCTGTCAAAGAGGTTTTATTTTTAAAATTGATTTATTTTATTTTCATTTTTTAGTGTGTTTATTCTTTTTAATTTTAATTTTTTAATTTTTTTACTTACAGTTTACATTCAGTAATTTTCTATATTGGTTTCATGCAAGGTGGTCAGGAAGGCTTGGAACGTTGTGAGTGGCCAGTGTTCTTTGCTGGGCGGGGGCTTGTCCGGAGCACGTGACCAGGAAGGTGATGCCCGTCCTGGGTTCTCGCCTTGTAGGATTCTTCTTCATCCAGCCTTCAAGTGCTGCCTCTTGTCCTCAGACTAACGCACAGCGTACTCACTGCTTTCACCCCACTCCTCTCCATCACTCTTTTTCCCCGATAAAATCTCCCAGCTGACTGTCGGGGCGGAAGAGAACACAGATTTGTCGAAGGCTGGCTGTGTACCAGGGACTGGGATTTGGGGCACACAGATGAATTAAACTCAGTCCTTGCCCACAGGGCTCACAGTGGAAAGGGAGAAAGGAATGTTATTATATCATCATATTCATATATTTTATATATATGTGGAAGAATATACTATTCAGTTATATTCACACACAATTATGGAACCATGTGCTGTCTTTGCAGAGACACCCAGAAGGGACATTTGGGCTGAAGAGAGCAGCAGGACACATAGAGGGCGTGGGGAGCACGCGGAAACCCAGCACAGTGGAGAGAGAATTTCGGGTGGGTCTCGAAGGGTGGGGTGGGGTTCTTCAGGAGGAGGGCTGAGGAGGGCCAGTGGGAAAGACAGGTGTGAGCGAGCTGGATCTTTGTGTGGGTGAGGGAGGTGATGGGCCGCTGTCTCCACGCAGGGGCCAAGACATGGGGGCTTTGAATTCGAAGAGGCTGGAGCTGTAGTCTGTAGGAAAAGGGGAATTAAGAAAGGTTTTGAGGCAGGAAAGCGACAAGGACTAATTTTTTTTTAAATAAAGAAGCAATCCCTGGCGGAAGAAGAGGAGACGAATGGGAGGGAGAGAGGAGAGGACGGCGGCAGGGCGGCCAGCGAGGGGGCTGCAGCGACAGTCGGCTCAGGGCGATGAAAGCATGATGGATGAATTCGAAGATGCTGGAGACTGATCCTCAATGTGTTATCCTTCCCAGGAATTCTTGTATTTTGACAGGGGACACTACCTTAACCCAAAGGAATGAAACTTTAAAGATGCTAATTCCTTGGGTTGTGACGAGCCAGCAGGAGAGAGGTTTTGGGGTGAGAGGTTTAACAGGGCCCTTTGGGGTTCTTTAAGTAGGTACATTGAGTGGCGGGGGGGGTCACTGTATGTTCTTCTATGAGGTTCTTGTTTGTGGTCAACAGGAATCTTCGTCCATGTTGCGTTGTAAGTGTTATGAAAATAGTGACAGCTGAAACTGTATGAAAAGATGTAATTCAACCTGATTTGAAAAGGAAAGCTGTTTCTCCACCTAGACCATCCCAGACTCAGGCTGAACCCGAGCCAGTGGATCCTGAGAGTGTTCGCTTCCCACAGTGGTCAGCGCGGTGACGTGATGGGTGGAACCTGGGCCAGGACCAGCCTGAGGCAGCAGGTTCTTCTGCAAATCAGTTCTGTCACTGAAATTGCCACAGGGCCACCACCTCGGGAGCCATAGGACCAGAGGGGAGAGGCCAGAGTGGGAGCTCTGGATGGGGAGGGGTGCCTCATACTCAGGGAAAAGCCCTGTTTGTCTTTAGGTTTGGGACCAGGACTCTGGCTGAAGCTGTTCCTTCAACACTGAGCAATCATTTAGCATCCTGGTCACCACTTGAATGGACAGAGAAGGTCTTTGCTACCCACAATGGTGCAGCTGCTAAGAAGAATGGTCCTTTCCGTATTTAGAGATGAAGCTAGTCTATCTCCACTCCCCTCCCCCGCCCCCAGGGCTGGGCTGGGTTCTCTCTGTGGTAGCAGAACGAGATTCCCTGAGCCATCCACACTCTGACCTGTCTTCCCTGTTGTCTGCACACAGGCTTATTCAGACAGCTGGCTCAGGTCGCAGGTAGGGAAAAGGTATGTCTATGGCTCAGGGCTATGACCTACCGGAGCCACCCACTGTTCCCACACTTGGCCTGGTGAGCAGGGTGTCTTATGCATACTTGGCACAGTTTTCCCATCTTCCTTCCCAGACTGACCTGGGGCATCTTTTCCCCATTCTCATGTGCTTGTCTGAAGGCGCACACGTGAATAGGACGGGGACACCTGCAGCTCCGAGAAGAAGGAAGCTCACATTTCTCTGGGGCCTAATGTCATCAAAGGGCAGCTGAGCTCCGGTGTCAGCATCATGAATGCCCAGCCACAGTCTAGTCACTGCCAGGACCAGAGCGAACTGCTAGCCCCGGTGGTGATCCACAAGCAATTTAGCTTCTTCATTCAGCTGTCTTGGCTTTGGCCTTAACCTACCTTTGCAAAAATGGGCCTGCAGTCAATCAGAGAAGCAGATGTGACAGGAGAGCGATGCTCTGGGTAGGAGAACGGAGTCCTGGGGCCTGGCTGCTGCCCAGTCTCTGCAGTGTGCGTCATATGGTAACGAAGACCAGGAGGCCCCTCAGCAGTCCAGCCGGTGAAAATGGTGGTGCTGGCCCCTGGTTCTCCAGATGGCTAGAATTTGGTGCGAGGGATGTGGATGCCACCCAGTATCCTCTGTGTGCTTGGCTCAAGTGGGAGAGAAGACAGACAGTAGGTGGAAGATGTGTTCTGAGATTTGTAGCATGTACTCTGGAAGCAAAAGATGGCAACGTTTCCCCTGCTAAATGTTTGAGAGGGTGTTTTAGCTTGGCTGATGGCTTGAGAACTTCCATGAAGATTCTGGAGTGTTCTGGAATAGTGATAGTCATTTGGACTATAGAATTAACTTCTATTGTAAAAGGTCTAACAGAAAACATTCAGCTTCTTAAATCTGCTATGCCCCTCCCCCAACTCCAAAGCCCCCACTCCCTTCAGATGCCTCCTCCTGTCCCATGATGCCTGGGACCGGAGGCAGCTTAGGAAAACATGTGAGGAACCAACCCTGTGGCAATACTGGTTCCCCAGTCCCACTCAGGCCAGGAGGGGCAACACACTCTGCTACTCCTGCTGGCCTCGCCCAAGTGAGACTTGGAATCTTGCAGCCAGAGGGACCCTGAGGAAATCCCCGAGTCTAAAGCTTTCAGCTTTAATACCCTTGACCTCTACCAGAAAGTGTGACAGTTTTATGCTGACCTCACCCTGACCCCTGCTACGGACAGAGCTGGGCCTTCTATTTGCCTCCCTACTGGCCAAGGTTTAGTGGAGCTCTGTATCTTGTGGCGTGTATTATGAAAGTCATTTTTTAAAAATCAATTTCTGAATTTAAAATAAAGTTATAATAATAGACGTGTTTGTACAAAGGTTCACAGGCATGGAGTGAGGGCTTTGCTCTTGATCCTGAAGGCGGCGAAGAATCGCTTGTGTGGCTCGGAATACAGGCCGGGCTCAGGGCCGGCGCTGCCTGCACATTCGTCCTCTCGCCCATGAGGCTGCTGAGTCGGCCGTTCGGGTCCACGTGGCAGGTGAGGGAACTGAGGCTTGGGGAGGTACCATTGCTTAGAAGGGCAGAGGCAGGGTTAGAATCCATGCCTATTTGGCTTTAAAACCCACATGTTTTCCAAGATTCCGGGTGGCCTGGGGAGCTGGCACTCCTCACCGCGGCGCCTCCGGTCGCTGTCTCACATTAACAGGTGAGGGCACCGTCCCTCAGTCCTTTCTCAAATGTAACAGTTGGTTCAGGTTTTCTCAAGAGAGCATCTCCTTCTTTAAAAACTGAGCTATAATGACACATTATATTGTATTACGTTCAGGTGTCAACACAATGATTCCATATTTTTGTGTATTGTCATGTGATTGCCACAATAGCGTCCAGTTAACTTTCATCACCATGCAGGCTTACAAATTTGTTCTTGTGATGAGAACTTTTAAGATCTACTTTCTTAGCAACTTTTAAATATGCACTAGAGTATTATTAAGTATAGTCACCATGCTGTGCATGACATTCCCAGGACTGACTTTATGACTTTTGACCCCTTCACCCGTTTCATCCCCTCCTGCCCCCCGCCTCTGGCAACCACCAATCTGTTTCTCTCTATCTATGAGCTCGTTTTTGTTTGTTTCTGTTTTTAAATTCCACATATAGTGAGATCATATGTATTTGTCTTTCTCTGTTATTTCACTTAGCATAATGCCCTAAAGGTCCATGTATGTTGTCGCAAATGGCAAGATTTACCTTTCTTTTTTAAGGCTAAATAATGTTGCATTATCATTTCATGTATACACACACACACACACACACACACATATATATATATATATGTGTGTGTGTGTGTATATATATATATATCACATCTGTTGATGGGCACTTAGGTGGCTTCTATAGCTTGGCTATTATAAATAATGTTGCTATGAATATGGACACATATCTTTTCAAAGTAATGTTTTTCTTTCCTTCAGATAAATATCCATAAGTGGAATTGCTGGATCATATGATGATTCTATTTTTAGTTTTTGGAGGAACCTCCCTACTGTTTTCCATAGTGGCTGTGCGAATTTCTATTCCCACCAACAGTGCAGGAGGGCTCTCGGTAGGGCGTCTCCTTCTGTATCAGACTGAGTCTGTCAAAACCCTACCATCTGTTTGCCTGAGCTCATGTGGCCCCTCTACCATGGGATCCTCTCCAAACCACCTCTGTCCTTTCTGCAAATGCTGGCTCCATCCCTCGTAACCTCTACTGTGGTCTCCTGTATTGATAGCTGTGCCCAAGGGTGCTGTGTGGATTGACTTGGGCCAGGCAACTTTCAACTTAGAGGCCCATCCTCTAGGCTCCCCCTCCGGTCAGAAAGTGGAAAGAGGTGGGGCTTGGAGGATGAGGCAGGAAGGGGAGGCCTGTTGTGGGGGAGGGGGGAGAACAATGCCCCAGGGTGGAATCAGATTTGACCAAGAAGTGGTTTCAGCCGCCGGGGTGGGGGTGTGGGGCAAAAGAATCTTTATCTCCAAATTAAAGGAGAAGAAAATCCCGGGGGCAAAAAAGGGTCACTGGATGGGAATTGAGATGATGGTAAAAAGCGAGTCAGAGGTCAAAGACGGGATTAAGCATCATTTCTGCTGGGAGCGAGGGCAGAGGCCATATGCATAAGAAGGAAGCTGTTTGGACGGTTGCATGGTGGCCACACTTTCTTCCTAGTGGGGTTGCAGGTAGGCCTGGACCTCGGAGCGAGCTCTATGAAAAGCTGGCATCTGGACTACGCTTTTTAAAATCCTGAGGGGTTTCATGTCCTGGAGCAGGTCAGAGGGACACAGAGGTAATCTGGTAAGTAGGGTTTTTAATAACTTCCCTCTCCCTCAGTTGCTACGTACGCTCGCTGGCTGGTGCCATCTCACCTCCTGCTCACCGACCTGGGTCCTCTGAGAGGGACATGCTTCCAGGTGTGGCAGGCAGAGCAACAACCGTGCACTGGTTAATAGGGGAGGGGGCGCAGTGGTGAATAAGGACCCAAGTGCTCCCCTTCCTCAGCAAGCTCCCTAGCTACTTGTGTGATGGCAGTATCTTAGGGTTTCTGAGCCATAGTTTGTTTATTAGCCTATAAAATCGGGAAATGTGTATCTATCCCAAGATATCTGGAAGGCGTCTAACTCGTGGTGGGCATTGAAACCAGGTTACATTACCACGTCCTTTTGCTCAAGGTACTTTGCACAGAGCTGTCTCCCTGGGCCCCTCCCTTCTTCCTCTTGACGCTACCTGAAAAGAATGAGCTATTGTGGACTTTTTGCCTTATACCAATTTTTAAGTGCTTGATGTCTTAAGTATTTGATTGGATCTTAAAACAAAAAAAAGCCTAATATTATTATCCCCATTTTAGAGAGGAGGAAACCAAGGCACAGGCAAGTCAAATAACTTTTCCAAGGTCACAGAACTCATGAGTGAAGAAATGGGATTTGAATTCAGGACTCTGAGATATGTACACTTAAGGACTAAGTCAAACTGGTCCATTCGGGAGCAGGACTAAGTGAAGAAGCAGCCTGACCACACACAGACCCTTCGGTGGTATCTGAGGGCCAATGTTTTAGTTTGAGGAACTACACCAAAAGATCAAAACTAGGACCTAGGTTCAGAATATATGAGGTCTGTCCAGCCATATAATATGAAAAATAGAGACATTTATTGAAGAGGATATAAGATACAAAAAACATTGTACATAGGACAATGATGCCTTAGTCCCCCCTTCAAGTTGGCATCTTGGGACCTCACACAGTTCTCCCAATCACTATCAGCTGCCCTGTTGTATTTTCCTGATTCTCATCAATGATCTGAAATCTCTTCCTTTTTGAAGGTGATTTTAGTTTTTGGAAAAAACAGAAGTCCCTGGGCACCAAATATGGCCTGTGGTGGGGCTGAGTTACCCAGGTGATTTAATGTTTCATCAAAAAACTGTGCGTGAGATGTGATGCATGAGTGGGTACATTGTGATAAAGCTTCCATTCACCAGTTGCCCATAGCTGCAGCTTTCTGAATCATCTGAATAGTTCTGTGGAGGAACATTCAAACTTAATGCAAACTTTGATGTAGCTTCGTTGCTCTACTTGCTCAGTTATTTAGAATGTGATGGCCACACAATACACATGCTCACTAAACAGTACCTACCATCCCCACTGACTAGTACAGTGAAGTCATCATTGTTCATGCATGCACACTCCAGTCCACTCTCCTTGGCTGCCAGGTTACATTGATGTCATGCAAACCATCCTCATTATATTAACAATGGCTGGAAATTTTCCAGACAGACCTCATTATACCAAGAGAAAGTGCATACAAACACCACTTGGCTTAAACAGATGTCACTGATATATTTCCATCAACAAGCTAAGCAGCAACTATGGGCAAGCAAGAGGGATTTGGAAGCCCATGGTATTTTACCTGGGACCAGCCGTTTCCTCTCATGGCCTTCACCACCTCTCATTCTCAGTCAGCTCATCTGCTGGCTGATGAGTTCTTCTCTCAGAATTCTTTGTCCTGATCTACACAAGGGGCTGGCGTCACAAAATGGTTAGCATGTGATGGTCAGCTATGGTTCATTGTGCTCCAGAGAGATCCAGGGAACCGATACTGATGCTTCATGTGTCTTGGGTAGCCAGGCTGGGCACAATGAAATGAAATGCTGATGTAAAACTTATTTGATGCTTATGTATAAGGCAAAGAAAGGCAAGGTATTGTTATTGAGGGATTGGGAATCATCTTTGTTGAAAAGGAATGATCTGAAGAGCACAGGGACTAATTCTTGTTCAAGGTCACAGATGAGGGAGGTAAATAGAACCAAGACCTGAGTCTTGGTCTCCTGACTCCTTGTCTCTCCCAACTGGGGACAGATTCTTAAATTCCTGACCTCAGACTGGGTTGAAAACATGAATGCTTTTGAATGCGATGTATGGCTGTCTCCGTGAAGAACACAGCTTTAGTGGAATGGGGAAGGTAGAGTTGTTTCTCTTGTGTGCATGGAAGCTGTGTGTGGGTCTGCGAGGGTGGGGGCTTTGCTTCTGCACGTGGAAGGTGCTCAGTACCTGCAGGCCCTCTGAATGAGCCATGTAACGTCATCACTTCCAATTCATACATTGCCCACCTAACCCAGGATTTCCAAGCTGGTACTGAAATGACCTGGGGCCTTAGAAAAAACTCTTCTAAGTTTCATGAAAGACTTTCTTAACGAGGGGTGTTGTGAGCAGAAAACTTGGGAACATAAGCTGGTAGAAGGTGGTATAAAAGTAGGGATAGCCATGAAACAGAATGCAGAGAGGAAGAAAAACAGTCAAGAACTAAACTTTTAAAAGAGCTGTTTGTATGTGTATTAATTGAACATATTTAAGATGCTTAAAATGCCCAGAAGATGGAGTAGAGATGTGTGCAGTGCGGTATGGAGAGAACAAGTGTGCATTGGAGATAGATCCAAATTCTGTCTTTTACTAGGGCAGCGGTCTTAGGCCACTTACTTAACTAGCCTGAGCCTCAGTTTCCCCAATCATAATAAGGAGTTATCAAATATCAAACACAACTTATAGAAAGTGCCCATCGGGGTGGCTTCCTGGCACGCAATGGACCTCAAATGACTGGAATCTATTATTATTGTTATTTTACCAAAAAGGACAAGAGAGAGGTATCCTCACCATCATCACCATCACCACCACCCTTCTCATCACTACCACTGTCCTCATTACCACCAGCTTCAGCCACAGCGCCCTCATCATCGTCATCACC
Organism: Micronycteris hirsuta; assembly: GCA_004026765.1. Taxonomy (NCBI): domain Eukaryota; kingdom Metazoa; phylum Chordata; class Mammalia; order Chiroptera; family Phyllostomidae; genus Micronycteris; species Micronycteris hirsuta. The sequence continues at coordinate 186,748 of PVJI01000578.1, forward strand.
GTCATCATCATTGTCGTGATCACAACCACTATTTTTATTGAGTGCTCATATGGTTGAGGTGCTATTCTAAATTCTTTAATGCATTAACTCATTTAATCCTCATGCCGGAAGTCGGAATATGAGGAAAGAGATACACGGGGAGGTTAAGCAATCTGTCCAAGATCACACACCTGGCCCGTGGATTCAGTAAGTAAGGTGATGGCTCCTGCCAGTGTTGGGCTGTGCATGCAAACTGAACACAGGGTCATCCTACACATACCCCAGGATTTAACAAGATAACAAGACCAGTAGCTTTTCTGCTGCCTAGTGACTGACAGAATGTATGTGAAAGAATTCTAACCTGCAAAGCAATATGCAAACAGGAGGCATTACAAAGATGGCTTGGATAAAATATACCATTGTCAAGCAACCTGGACTTTAGAAGATTTTCCAACATCCTCTTCATTAAACTAACCCCTTCCTGTCCCTTCTTGCTAAGCAATGGGGAACAGATGAACCCCACTGATTTCCAATTCACTCCCTGTAGCCCATCATTCGATGTCCTCAGGCGGGCCAGTTGTCTTGTCCCAGCAAGCATAGATGAGATGCAGCAAACTTACCACCCTTTGGCACTTGTACTATTGGAAATAAACACACAGAGGAAATCTCTCGTTAAAATGCATGCAATGTTCCTTTAAAATACACAGGCGCTTTCTAAGACAGCCATTTCACTTGGCAGTCGGGCACTCAAGGCTCCAAATTAAACAAGAGTGTTAGTGAATTGAGCCAATTCATCTGCTTCGTCCCAATGTAAATGTATACACCAGTGTGGCCATGGGTGTCTGTGTGCAGCCAGAGAGTGTTTACATGGTGAGAATAGAGCTTGGACAGTTAGGATTTGATCCCTCCCTCCCACTTTGTCTCTGGTTCTCGGCAGATTCCACCCTTCCCTGTTCAGAGGTAGGAATTCTCCGCAGGAGATGAGTTCACGGCCTGGGCTTCTGGCCCCCAGCCCAGGAAACAATGTGCATTTTATGATGTTCTTTTCCTTTGGCATGTGGGGCCATAGGAACAGGTGTGGACACCAGGCCCCTATGAACTGGAGGAAGAGCAGGCTTAAATGTTCCTTTGAACCAAGCACAAGACCTCTAGAGAGGTGCCATCCTTAAGTGGGGAGATTTGAAAGTGAAACTTTCAGTACATGAGCAGAATGTAGAGACTTATTACACTTTCACTGCCCTTCTTCTTACATCCTCATTTTGCAGATGAGGAAGATGAGGCACAGAGTGTTTAAACCACTTTCCTAGAGTTGCTCAAGCTGCAGTGGTAGATCTGGGGGTCACACTTAGGGGCCCTGACTCCAGGGACCAAGTTTGAAACCGCCAGGTTGCCTCTGAGTTGTTGAACTTTCTGAGATGGCACAGTCAGGATTTCAGCTTTTGAGGTGTCTGCTCTAAGAGCTGACTCTTGTATATAGTCGGTATGAACTTGGCCAAGTTACTTCATGTGTCTGGGTCTCAGTTTCTTCCTCTGCATACTAGGGAAATATTATCCATGTGACATCCCACTGGGTTGTAATGAGGAAGAACTGATACAGAGTATGTATGAAAGAGGTGGAGATTACGAAGGGCAGTTAGAAAGTGTGCATGTTTTTAGCACTTTTTTGATTTATAATGTGTTTTACTCACGTTGCTTAAACTTCATGCCAACTCTTTAATCCAAGTCTTATCAATTCCAACTCAGACATGAGAAAATTGATAGGCAAGAAGTGACTGCCGGTGGTGAGAATGAAAATTGCACCAGGTGTTAGGAGGACTTAGACTGGACCCTGATTCAGCAACCTTGGTACTTGGGTTCTGGCTAGGAGAGAATTCAGAGGAAGATTCAAACTATAAGAGGAAGTTTATTTAGAAAGTCACAGAGATAGAAGAACTGAGTAGTAGAAGAAATGGACTCTGTAAACAAGTTACAGAGGCAAATGAAGGGCCCTGGGAGCTTCAGAGAGAGAGGGGTAAAGGTAACGTGCCTGGGGGGAGGAGGTGGGGCATGGGAAAGTGTGGGCCTGCTCCAGAGAGGGAGCTCACACTCAGTCCTCCATCCTAAGGTCTTTTAAGGGTGGAGATTTTAGGCGAGGTCCCAGGGGAGGATCGCAACAGCAGTTTTCCAGGTGTGTTCTTTCAGGGTCCTAGTCTCCACTAACTGGTTGGCACCAAGGCAGGAGGTCATTAGTCAACGCAGCTGGTCCTGATGTCAGCCATGGCATTGCTTGTGTGGTTTTGCCGCTTTTCTGGGCCTGGAGCTGAACTACGACTGAGGCTGAGATGTTATCCCTCGGGGTTAACGCTTAGGGGAGCAGCTGTGCAAGGGCCCGCAAGGGAGTTGTGTGAAGCCACTCGTTGGCCCCTTGTTCCTCCTCCAAGAGGCTCTACCACATGACTAGTGACATGCCAGAGGAAGGAAGGTCAGGGGAGGGTCTGAACCGCGTGACCAGGAATATGCTAGGGGAGGAAAAGTTACCCAGGGTGTGAGGCCCTTGTTTTCCCTGTTTTGCCCATTGCTGGGCACCAGAGGCCTTTCACCAGGCGACCTCCTCTATCTGGCCCGTTGTCCTTGTCTAACTGCCTACCACATGGCTTTCCTAAGGTCCAGGACTTAAATAAGATCTTCTGAGCTCAAGCCTAAGACTCTTCAATGTGACCCTTTTATGCTAAGAGTTTACAGGTTTGGGGAGGGACATAAACAATGTAATGGTCTTTATTTTTTTATTTTGTTTTATCTTTAAGTCTCCCTGATCATGTAGCATAGCGACTAGAACATGTACATGATTTAGTTTGTTCTTGACTGGATGAAATATGATTGGACAGAGAAGAAGCTTGATTAACCAAAAACTTGGGGAAATGCAAGTTCTGACTGAGTTTCTGAAATCTAGAATCATTCTTGAACAAAGGCTTTGATAATATATCTAAAAGTTTCCATTTCACTTTCTCTTTGTCTCAGGAAGGATTCCCGCATAAGTGAACCATCGTTGGTTGACTAAGGATCTTACGATATCCCCTAGTCATGCAATCATGGTACTTTTAGAACTAGACTGCATCTCAGAAATTAGCTGACCCAGCTTTCTGCTCTGTGGATGGAATCTCAGTCGGTGGCTGAAGATGCAGGGTAACTCTTTCCTCCCCTCGCTGTTCAGAGTTCAACTCGGATAATTTGGATTCAACTATCAAACTATAAGACATGTAATCTTAAGCAAGTTCTTTAACTACTTTATGCCTTAGTTTCATGATTTGTAAAAACACATTTTGACATCTTGATTTTTTTCCTTAACTGCATACCTGGTAGTTAGTTCCACCCAAATGCAATGAAGGCTGGGAATTGTAGTCTTTAGTCTGACAGCCGGGTGCCCCATAAAAATCATGGACTTAAGTACTGTGGAAGAGGAAGGCATCGGGGGAAAATCAGTAATCATGGCTACAGGGAGTCTGTGGAATTTGGGGAAAGGTAGCCCTACAACCTTTGCCGTGGTGACGGGGAGTCTTTTGGTCTAAGCTAAGAATTTTTGGATCCGTGCCTTAAGGATTTTCATCACAGCGACCTCCTTCTCCTCAAACCGTGGCCTGTCTGAGTTGTGTCTAGCAGGATAGAGACTCCCCGTCCCCACGGTGGGCGTGGGGTGTCTGCTTTGGTTGCTTAGCCCTTGGATGACTTTGCAGCAGTCTGAGACAGGCCCGTGAAGAGCTGCCTATCCTGAGTGGCCTGTGGAATCAGCTCATATGGCTTACATTGCCAGAGATCCGCTTGACCCGATACTGAGCCCAGGTCAGACCTTGGAAGTTTAAGCTGCTTTTTTCCCTAGAGAGACAACCATCTCCAATAGGATCTCTCTAAGGCTCTTCTTCTAACCATGTCTAGTTACTCAAAACCTCGATTAAAGCACATTCACACTGATTGTGATTCTGTATTCATTAGCATTCCTCCTCTCATTCTGGACCCCCTCTCCTTCTCATTCCGGTAAGTGATCACTATCTAAAGTAGTTCCACCTGCAGCAGGAATTTTGTCAGGATGCATGCTAATTCACCTCTGGAAATCAAAGCAATCTTGAAAGCAGTTTTTCTCCCCATATGGGGAATTATCTCTCTATTTCTCCTCTGTCTGTCTCTTTCCCTCATTCCTCCTGTTTGGAAATGTCATGTGACATGAGACAGGGGTTTTGGCTGTGCTGTGACCCACTTCCTCAGGAAGAGACCCTAGAGAGGACAGGATGTAACCTGGAATGGAAGATGGCTTCAGCCAGGCCCAGGACTGAGAGGGACCCTGCTGTCACGGCCTCCAGCGAGGGGCCTTTTGCTTTCCAAAGGAGCTAAGCACATTTGTGTGAATGTGTCTGCTGCCTGTGGCCCAGTCGTGGAATAGGCGGGGCTGGTTTTCTCACCCTCCAGCTCCACTTCAAACACCTCCTCCTCCCTCCTCGGCTCCCTGAACTCGGGGTTCTGGTTCCTTCCTACTCTGCCTGTCCTCATCCTTCTTGGGTCTAACGGATTCCCATTCTCCTAACTGTTTCTTAAGTACTCCATTGCTAACTTCTCTGAAAACCACTTGGCACTTTTAGGGAATTGAGCTAATGATAGATAAATGAGTACCAAACATGTTGCCTGCCTCACCAAAGTTGGAGCAACAATGTGATTTAAGGATAGTAAGACAAATGTTAGGAATTTTTAAAAGTCATTAATGTTTGCATCAGGAGTTTGGACTTTGGTTGGTAGTAAGTGGTGGTGGTGGGTTCAAACCCAATTCTTTATTGATTACTGATCCTGGCCCCAAGGGAGATTTTGGAAAGGCCAACAGGGGGACGTTTGGGGGCAGATGCATCTTTTGTGGAGGCCTTGACCTTTCCTTACAGACTGACTATGCTCTTTCAGACTGGGCCTGGGCTCAGGGCGTGGGCCTCCAGGATAAGCTAGATACACGGAAATTTGGGTCACAGTTTAACTTGCAACTAGCTGGGAGGAAAGTTAACCAGGAATGAGAACTCTCGAGGTGAGTCAGGGGCAAGTTTTTGTAGGAGAAATTGGAATGAGGCTGAGGCAACCTTTCCACCTCTTTCTTCTCCTCCACTCAACCTGAAAGTACGTCAAATAATGTGGTTTCAGCTCCATTTAGCTTCTTTCAACCTGAAAGTCAAAATTTCTCTCTAAAGGAGGGAAACCTGCATGAACTGAAACTGAGGTAAGTGAACTCAAAGCCCTGTGAACTGAAACTGTCGAATTTCACACAGCTCCAGGTCATTTTTCTCCTCTCCCGTCCAGCCCCACACCCCAGCTGTATTCATTCAGGGGGCAAGTCAGAGTTTGATGTTTTTCCAAACGTCAGGCTCAGAAAACCATCTGCACACCCAACGTTTCCGTAGTCACAATGGCTAGAAGTGACAATTATGCTTGGTTTATCTACCACCAGGTTTGGCACATTGGGTTCTTCAAAAGAATTATTCCATTGAGGGTAGAAAGCCCTCCATGCAGAAAAATACTCAGGAAACTCGACTATTGGAAAGGCCTCAAGGAATGCAAGAAGATGTCTGCTTTCCTTCCTGCCCTCTCTCAACAATCTCTTCCCTTCCGTGAACGGACTGAAACACCAGATTAACCTAAAGATGGCTCCTCAGAGGGCCCGACCCTGATGCAATGCAAGGGGGTGGCTGATAGAAGTAGGGCTCATCTAACACTGGAAAAGCCAGGGGGCGACTGTGGGAAGTGACTTGGAGGTTTTCAGGCAGGGGTTGCCTCCACATTGCCTCTCTCAGAGGCCCCGATGACCACCACCGGGGTTGCAAGGACGGTCACCAAGGCTAGGAAGTAAACCGAATGCAGAAGGCCTGCTGACCGCATGAGTGCGCCTGTCTCTGCTGGGCTGCCCAGATAGAAAAGGATACTTCCAGTGGATGGAAACATGTGCCAAGTAGCAATTCCTTTGTCATTTGGGTGGGTTTCTTAACCACTTTGTGCTTTACTGGAGTCCTCTGTCAACTCCAGGAGGCCTGAGCAATGAAGAGAACCAAATAGGGTGAAAACGAATATTTAGTCATGTCCGTTTTGTAAAGACGCTTTCGTGTGTGTGATCTCAGTTCATCTTCCCAGTGCGTGTTTACCAGCCGCTGCACTGAAACCCAGAGACAAGCCCAAGGTCAACTATCCAGGAAATGCTTGAGCGGGAATTCAAACTCCCATCTCTCTGACTCTTTCCGTAAGGTCGATGCTTTCTTCCTAAGGAAGGGATTTTCAAGATCACTGAGGACAATCTGCCCATTTTATGGAAGAGCAAATTGAGGTCAAAAAGGTGAACTACTGACCTAAACTCATACAGCTGATTGGTGTCAGAGCAGTGGAAGACTGCGTTTCTTGATTCCTAGACCATGATTCTTTCAAGCATACCACACAACTGCATCACTTAAAAATATCAGAGTGCGAGTGTGGGGTGGAGAGGAGAATGGCTTATATTGTAGGCATTAGCAGGGGGAGATTAGATAGGAGCCTTCTTGCCACAGGTTTTCATTACTATAAGCAGAGTATTTCTGGCTGTGGCAAAGTGAGCCTAGCATGCGGACGCTGCGCTGCGGTGCGCAGGGGTTCTCCGCAGGCACGGGTCAGCAACGCCACGGTCCGGGGTTCCGATGTTTAGCCAGAAATAAGAATCGCTATTAAAACTCACAGTCCTTTTATTACATTCTTTGCCTTTAAACTCACCTTAAACAAAGTGAAGTTTTTAAATGAACTTAACTGTCATCATTTAGGCTGTGCATTTAGACCGTGGCTTTGTCAGGTGCCGAATTTCTGTAGACTGGCAAGATGCAGAGGGGGAGACATTCTCCTCGGCCGGCACCCACATTACACTTCATTCAGGCGTAATTCAGAGTACTTTTCACTGAGAAGGGATTCTACTATAAGTGCCCTTTTGACCCTGAGATTCTATGATTTAATTTGGTGTATGTGTATTATATCACATACCCACATATACTTACACATAAAATAGAGATATCTGCATACGCCCTAACAGCAGTTACTATAGGTTTTCTTTTTCTTTTTTTCAGAGTCCATGATTTCAAAGAAATGTGACATTCCTTCTCGGGGGAGATGGCTTGCCTCTTGCCCTGCCCCGGTAAAAATCTCGCTGGGAACAATACGCCTTCTGTGGGACACTCTCCACAGAAAGGTGTGGGAATAAATCTTCCCTCTCACCACCCAGGCTGAAGTCAAACTGAGTAGAGAGCAGAGGCTTTGGGAAGATCGACACTCAAAGGAAGAGGGGAAAGTGTCCCGAAAATGAAGCCGGTTGGGGGAGGGCGACTGTTCTGTGGCTCCCGGAGGGTGTGAGCTGAGGCACAAAAGCGTACAGAGCCTCCCTGCAATAAATCTTCGGCTCTCCCCGTCATGCCTCTTTCCTCGTCTTTACCCTCTGCTGCGTGGGTGAGGAAAACCCACCGGTGGACTGGAGCCAGCGTCTCCTGGGGCTCCAAGCCCTTGAGCCAGGTGGTGGCGTTCCAGGCCTGGTGAGCTGCTGTGGGAGCAGGATCTTAATGCGTGTGGGGGTCTCTGAGACACCCCACGCTATCAGGCTGCTCACGGTCATTCCCGTGAGGCCCCTTGGGCTCAGATGTTAGGACTGGAAATTGGGTGGAAGAGCCAGCTGGGTTGACAGATGTTCTTTGTGAATTAAGACAAGATTGCAAATAACATTTATTTCATTTTATTAATTTTAAAGCCACCTATTCCATGGGACCTGCCCTTATCACCTTATGAGAATGTGCCTGATCCCCCTTTCCAGGCTTTCGTTCCCTTGTTGTCATAGCTTGTGTCACCACAACACACACACACACACACACACACACACACACACATCCATCTGCTATTTATTAGGTTAAGTCCTTAGTGGATATTCAGTGGGGGTCTCTGACACCTCCCCCCATAGGGAAGCTCTCCTGTCCAGGATCTTTGCTTTGTTCTCAGATGCCTCTGAGCCTCTAGTACAGAGGGTGTGTAGTAGGTGCTCAGTCAATATTTGTGGATGCAAGAATGAATCAAAGCCCTCACTGTGTGCCAGGCACTGTGGGCCCAGTGCTCTCAAGGTGAATCCTGAAAAGACCCTCTCAAGGCAGATTCTATTAAGCTCTGCTTCACACAGGACGAAACCAAAAAAACAAGGCTTAACAAATTTAATTGATCGCCAGAAGCTGTCTGAGCAGCTTGATGGGTTAGTCCCCCAAAGGTCACAGGCAAAGATGCACCAAGCAGGCGGTTGCCTCTTGCTCCCACTCCTGCCCCGTCTGTGGTGAAGGCCTGGGCTTCCAGAAATTTCTCTGAGGGAGCAGCCTTGTACTCTGTGGTTCTTGAGGCACTTTCTGGCCTTGCTGTGGGTTCCTACTACCTGACGTTCCAAACAGAGGCATTTGCTAATTTCCTGAAGAAAGCTCCAGGAAGCCTTGTTCTCCGGTAAATGCTGTTCGCAGTAGGTGAGAAAAAGGGAAGTTTTCAGACCACCACACGCTGGAAGGTTTCGTTTTCAATGTTGTGTGGAACTGGCAAATAAACGTATCTGCGCCGGCCCCCCTTCTCCTCCCGCGCCTGCCCCCCTTCTCCACCCGCCCTGCCGCTCCTGTGTTCCAGATTTTCGTGAATGTTTTGGTTACCTTTGTCCCCTCCCGTGTTGTTGTTGTATCACATATAAATGTGCTGCTTCTGAAGCCCAGAGCAGTACGTCTGAGTTACAGCAACAAGCTCCACGCCGAAGGGGAGAGCTGCAGGGTTTGGCTGGTCTGGGCCCAGATACACACCCGCACATCTGGACAAGAGATCATGTGACGGTTTGAAAAAACCAGAAACATATCCTGGATACCATAAAAAATGGATTCTGTTAAATTAAAAAGGCTTTAAATTTAACTGGCTTAGCTGGTTTGGGGGTCTTTATTTCTCTCTCTCTCTCTCTGTTTTTTCATTTTTCTGGAATGTGACGTAAGATGTGTGATTGCTGAAGACTTAATTTAATATTGCGAACCCGGCATATTGTGAATTTGTTTGCAAGTTTTTCTTCGGTTTAGCCAGCTCCGCAACACTTTCATGACTTCGGGCATGGCTTGTCGATTTGGGGGTCGGGACTTGGTATCTTGGAAAACAACAACGACAACAAAAAACTCACTCCCTCTTTTTCCATTTGCCAATCCCCACCTCCTACCCCACCAAGAAAACTTTCAAATCCCCTGGCCAAAGTCTGCCTCTTTTGCAATCTTTTCAGAAAGATCCTGTAGGCTAGTAAGCTTTAAAATACTATTGGTGAGGAGAAATGTCATAGTTCTCTTTGGATAGAATCCAGAACAAATTGGAAATAAAAAGTTTCTTGAGATGAACGGATATTAAACACCAAAGTATGGTTAAGACTCTATTCCTGCCACCCAGAAAAAAGTATATATCTACTTTCTTTTTCTTACGCAAATAAAACATTCTTGTGTTGCCCACTGGACAGATCTTTCTCCCTGATTTACTGAGATTGCAGAAACCAGGATTAAACAAGGCACCCATTCCAAAACCAAAAATCTGTTTTCTCAAACTATCAAAGAGAGAATGACTTTGGAAGTGAGCATGTGATAAAAAGACAAGACAGGAAAATTGTGGCTCGTTTCTTTTTTAAGAATAAACAGCCAATTAGGTTGAGTGCTCACTTTCTCTTGGCATTTTATTATGTGCTTCTGATGGGTCATCTTTTAATTTAGGCAAAAGTAATTGAAACATTTCTGGTAAAATACCACTAGCTTTGGGCTTTCTAAAATATGTGAAATTATCTTATTTTAGCATATTAATTCACTGCCTCTCCCCACCGCTAGACGGTCAGCTGCCTGTGAGCAAGGGCCTGTCTGCCCTCCTCACTGCTGAGTCCCGGTGTCTGGAGCCAGGTCTCACCAGCGCTGCTGTCTCGTTTCCGGCTGGGAGTCCCTGTTTGCCCCTCCAGGAGCACTCTGGACCCTCCCCCACCTGCTCTGTGCCCCAGAGCTGATTTGTTTGAACCCTGAGGATGGGCTTAGTGATGGTTAAGTTTATGTGCCAACGTGACTGGGCCAAGGGATGCCCAGGTAACTGGTCAAACAGTATTTCTGGAGGTGTCATTTGACTTGACAAACTGAGTAATGCGGGAGGGCATCGTCCAAGCCACTGGGGGCCCAAATGGAACAAAAAGGCCAAGGAAGAGTGAATTCTCTCTCTCTTCTTGAGCTGGGGTATCCATCTCTTTCTGCCTTTAAACATCAGACCTCCTGGTTCTTGTGCCTTTGGATTCCAGGATTTACACCAGTGGCCCCTGGTTCTCAGGCCTGATATCACCAGCTCCGCTGGTCCGCCAGCTTGCAGATGGCAGACTCTGGGGCTTCGTGACCTCCATAACTACACAATCATATACATATATGTGGTTTTCCTGGGGAACCCTGACTGACACAGACATGATGACCCTCCGGCTTCCTTCTGGGTACCGGTGATGGGGGCAGCAGGGTACATCAGTATACAGCCCAGCTGAGGCCCTGAACTGTAGCCACGGTCCCCATGAGGCCCAGCCGTGGTAATGACCCCCCTCCTTCTATTCCCGGGGTCCTGCACTAACCCTTGTAATAGTCTCTTTATTAAAGTCATAATAAAATGACTCCATTTGACGTTCTCTGTTTCCTCCACGCGGTGTATCCTGCTGGGGCCCTAACTGATGAAGTTAAGATTTATTGAATGAATAAATGAATGAGGCTTCACTGTAGTGAGCTATGCACTATGTTAATTGCAACAGGTTGGCCCCAGAGCCATTTCCTCCCGTATTCAGTCCTTTAGAGATGTAGTTGTCACTATCAGTTTAAGGCTCCAAGGATGTGGAGGAATTTTCTTCTGTCAAAACCCACAGTCTGCCCCACCCCAACTCTTACTTGGTTTCTCTTACGATCACTGACAGGAAGGAACAAAGCCGTTTGCTGAATTTTGAAATGTTCTTTATTGAATCTGTTCATTCATTCATGAATTCACTTATTCATCATTCAAAATAAACTTAGTAAGCACCTACTATGTGCCATGCATCTAGAGATGGCAATTTATTTCATTTTGTATGCCACCTAGTAGATTCACAGAGCCCGGCATTGCAGAGATTTCTGAAGCAGGCTGAGATCGGTGGGAAAAGGTGTCAAAATCAATTAGTAATGTCTGCCACGGATAGAGGAGCTGAGCACATGTTATCAGTATTTACATGACCAGTATTTGCCATCCCTGTGTTAGATGCCACTGAGTGAGCCAAAAATAAAATAAAATAAAATAAATCCTAGTAAGAAGATTATTTTTGCCAGCAGATTTGCTGCTTTATGTTAAAACCGCATGCTAGCTTAAGAGTTTCCGATGTACAACCCTTCCATGCCTCAGACACACTCAGATGGTATCATTGATCTGAGCTATTTTCAGGCCCATTTTCATTATTTACATTCTAGGCTGCATTTTCTGGGTTACAAAATGCAAACTAAAAGGACAGCTTTTTCCACTCTACTTTCCTGAAATGTAAATCATGGACTGCAATGACTAGACCGTCCCCGACCTTAACTAAGATGAAGATTTGCTACCTGGTTTTTTAAGCACTTTTGGGTAACTTATCACAACTGTCACCTAGCAGTCAAAGGCACCCTTTCCGAAAACTTTTCTCTTCAGACCTTTCTTCCTGGATTTTCTTAATTAGGGAACACACATGAGGCAAATTACTGTTCTTAGCTCCTTCTTCTTCTTCTTCGTTTTTAAGTCCTCACCTGAGGATATGTTTATTGATTTCAGAGAGAAGGAGGGAGAGAGAGGGAGGGAGGGGGAAAGAGAGAGAGAGAAGGAGAAAGAGAAAGAGAAAGAGTGAGAGGAACATCAATGTGCCAGAGACATCAATCGATTGCCTCCTGCATGTGCTCCAACTGGGGATCGAACCTGCAACCCAGGTATGTGCCCTGACCAGGGATCCAGCCCGCAACTCTTTGGTGCGTGGGATGATGCTCCAACCAACTGAACCATCTGGTCAGGGCCTTTGCTCTTTATTCTTGATTACAGTCACTCTTGGTTCTATATCCAGCTCAACTCATACGACACTGGACTTAACGTGCTTATTTCCTTGATTGAGCTTCCTGTGTTTTGGGTACACATTCTCTGGGGGCAGGTTTCCTGATAGCCCTGTTTGGCACCTAATCCTCCTTCTAGAATCCTATTTCTTCTCTATTACTTAGCTCAGAAGCCCTGAGCAAATTACTTACCCTCTCTGGGCCTTCACCGGCCAGGAGGGGGGTTACATAATAAGATCTAATATTTGCTCAACACTTACTTTGTGCCAGGCTATGTACTGAATATATTTTATTAAATGTATACACATATTAATAAATGTGTAATAATGCTTTTCATCAGCAATCAGTAAACGCTATAAAGGGCTGTATGGCAAATATTTTCATCTTTGCAGGCCATAGGCTCTGTATTGCAGTCACTCAGCTCTGCCACTGTAGCATGAAAACCATAGACAACATGCCAACCAGTGGGTGTGGCTGTGTTCCAATAAAACTTTATTTATGAAAATAAGCGGTGGGGTCAGTTTTGCCCCACTTAATTTGTGTAACAATCCCATGAAATAGGTACTAATTGAACTAGATTAAGTCGCTTTTCTGAGGTCACCCAAATAGGAAGACCCAAAATTCAAATCCAGTCTAGTGAGCCCATTTTTTAACTTTTTGAGTTTCTAAAATCACCAAATATTGACCCACTTCTCCTTGCACAAGGACCTCCTGGGCCTCCAGTGTCCCAGCCTGAGTCCTACAACTCTCTCTTCTCCCCCTTTCCCTCTCTCAAAAAGGTGACCCTTCTCGGGCAGTCATTATCGCTGAACTCGCTGTTCTCAGCATTGACATCGACCCAGCAAGTCCAGAATCCTCTTACATTCCGCCAAACTGGGGCTTCTCCCAGTCTGCATTCAGCTGGAATGAAATCACCAGATGAGACCAAAGAGCTCACATTTGAACAATGCCCCTTCAATAAATATGTTGACTATCCCGTGGTTTAGAGTTTGAACTTTTAGTTCCATTGTTCATCTGTCATGTGACCCTAGGCACATCCAAATGTCTTGGTTTCAAGTCTATTAATGATGATTAAAAAAAAAGAAACACCCGTAAGTTTGCTGTGAGGACTTGCCAATAAAAGCATTATGCAGCCATGGAGCTATGGACTGCAGGGAGGCCAGGCCAGACCCAATTTCCTTTCCTTTTTTATTTCCTTGTTTTGAGGGATGGCTGTGAAAGTAGTCACTCATGGTCAGTTAGTGGGCTATGCTTATCTCTGGTGGCCCTGTGTCCCTGGTGGGTGAGTAAAAAGCCACAGAGATACAATCACACAGTATAAGTACAGAACTCGGCCCAGGGTGAATTGTAGAAGCACCACTTTTGAGCTTCAGTCCTTGTCATCTATGCTGGGTAAAACTCCTGCACAGGGGGCATCCACAGATCTCCCTGCTCATGGGGCCAATACTGATTGTGTGCTGGCTCTGTGCCATACATGACGCTGGGCCCGGGGAATGTGGTGGGGAATGAATGACACAGACGAGGTCTCCGGTGTTCTGGTTAGACCCCCAGACCCTCAATAACTCCTCACCCAGGGCTGTAATGACCTGCGTGGTAATACTGCGAGGCAGACAGGAGCCATGGGAGTTTACGGCAAAAAAAGACCCTAAATGGAGGTGAAGGAAGTTGAGGAAATTTTGTCTAGAAGAATGTGTCTTCACCCTCCTCCATCTACCAGCCCTGGCTGTGTAAAGGGCAGGACCTGAGGACAGAAGGAGCTGGGCATTCTGAAGAAATGAGCCCAGAGTGCTAGGGCTCTTGGGTTAGGAGCTGAGGCCAGAGAGGTAGGCAGAGGCCAGATCAGGTGGTGTCTTGGTGGTGGTGGGAAGGAGTACTGATTTCATCCCCAAGATAACAGGAAACTTTTAGAAGGTGATAAATAGGGAGTAACATGATCGTGGATGGGCTTAGAACATGTGGCTCAAAACAATATTGATGGATCTGAAAGCTTTTGAAGTAAAAATTTGGCCCCAACCAAATTTCTTATTCTTCTCTCCCTGTATTTCTTAATATTCTCCAACCCTTCTCTCTAACAGATGGGTCTTCTCCATGTCCCTTGAACCCCACACCACTGCCACACCTTGGGAGCTGCTGCTCCCCAAGGTTAGGTTCTCTCTGCTCCTTGGTACTTATTTGAGTCCTGCCCTTCTTCCCAATCACATCCTGTCTCGCCTCATCCATGAAGCCTTCTTTGGTGGCCCCTAATCAAATTACAAGATGTAGCCAGCTGAACAGTCTAAAGAGAAAGGAAAAGTTCAAAGTTCTCCCAATATCTTCCTTCAGTCTTTTCCCCTAAAGTCCTTTCCAGAAGTTCCAGCTCTAGACTTCCTCTCCAAACCAACTTCTATTTTCTCTCACCAAGAAATTTTCTGCAGGTATTAAAAACATTTTTATTTTTTTTGCTTATCCAGATCCTAGACAGAATTCAGAATCCTCAAAGAAACCCCCCCTGATCACTCTTGTGGGAATAGACTTTGATCCACCCCTTCTCTCAAATCCCATCCACTTATTGATTATTCTAAGTTAATAAGAAAAAATAAAACAAAACAAACAAACCTTTGTGTGTGTATCCATCATATTTTCTAACTTGATATACAGTTTTTTAAGGGTGGGGACCATGCTTTGTGACTCTTCCTATAATCCTCTTCACTGACACAATCTCCTGTAGATGTTCAATAAGTACACGTTTCTTGTCATTTCTTGGCCTGAGGTCACATGCTCATTCGTATGCCTGGCTTTGTGGAAGATGAGAGGCTTCCAACCTTTTCCTTCTCCTACCCTTTGTCAGAACGACCACCCCAAAACTTACTTCTGTGTCATGTCCCTTCTCTGAGCCATTACCTTGGCTCCTCATTGGCCATATAATAAGATCTGCACTCCTTAGAACAGCCCTTTCCCATATCTCTAGCTGTGTTTTAGCTTCCTACTGCTGCGTAACAAATCGCCACAAACTTGGTTACTCGAAATGACTCCCATTTATCTGACAGTGTCTGTGTGTTGAGGAGTGTGAGCGTGACTTAGCTTGGTTTTCTGCTTCAGAGTCTCAACCAAGCTGCAATCAAAGTATCAGCTATGGCTGTGGCTATGGTCTCAACAGACACTCAACTGGGGATGAATTCACTTCTAATTTCACTCTGTCAACAGAATTTATTTCCTCATGGTTACAGGACTCCCTTGGCTACTAGGAGCTGCCTACAGTTTCTTGACATTAAGCTTCCACTTAATTTATGGCAACTTGTTTTCCCACAGCCTGCAAGGGAAGGAGAGATTCCAGGGAAAGTCTTTTAAGAGTTCTATGTAATGGAACGTTATGGAATTACACCTATTTTATTGGTTAGCAGTAATCACGGGTCCTTTTCATTCCCTAAGGGAGAGGGTTATACAGAGTAGGATACTCTGTGGTTATACACCACAGGCTCTATCTCCATGGCTTCTGAAAGTGGACTCCAGCAAAACCAGAGTGTGTACTTCTGTAGACACACCAGGTCCTTTTATATCTCTAGGAATTTACATATGCATTTACAGCTGCCTAAAGTGTTCTCCCCTGCTTCATCTCCTCCAGCAATTCTTCCCCAGCGTCCTCTATCTTAGACAAATTTAACCATGCCCTTCTCTGTGACGCTTCTGTTCTCCAGGCCTCTGTCTATGGTCACGCTCGTCAGGCAGTGGGGTACCTTGCTCGTGTATCTGTTCTATTAGACTGCATTTTCTTTGAAATTAGGGAGTATGTGTTACTTGTTTCTCTATCTCCAGTGCTTACATCTAACATGTGACTAATAAACCTAGAAAATGTAGAAAAGGTGGTTGATTTAGTGGGAAGTTGCCCATTGATCTAGAATGGAGGTCTGTAAGCTTTTTGCTTTCATACTCCCTAAATAAATTTTGAAACGTTATTTACCCTTTCAGATGTTTTTGAGTTATCTATAGTTAGTCAGTTTTTATCAAACTATGTTGCTATAATAACATACCCAAAACTTTACGGCTTATGCTAATGAAGTGTTTTTTGCTTACCTGATACTTTGGCTTCTGGTGGTTTGTGGCTCTGTTCCACATGCCTTCTTTCCAGGATCCAGGCCAACGCAGCACCTGTTGTCTGGGACCTGGCATTGTTGGGGCAGAGGGAAAAGAGAGCTCTGGCAGAACCAAACGTGACTTTCAAAGCTACTGTGCAGCTGCAACACACATTGCTTCTGCTCACGTTCTAGGGGCTGAAGCAAGTCATGTGGCCAAGGCTGACCCCAGTGTATTCTACTTGAAAGAGCGGGGCAGCAAATAATTCTACAATACAATCTATCACAACATCTAAACATTTTTCATCATAAGCTTAGTAGTTGTAAATGTTATAATTTCTAGGTATATTGTGTATGTTCCCTAAACATATTTTTCCCCATAACCTTAGAACTCATTTTGGTGTTGAAAATGTGTGCTCATATCAACTCCCCTTGGCAAAGGTGGTCACATATTCAAACATATCAGTCAGGTCAGCCTTGTTTTTGTCAGAAAATAAAATCTGACTTAAAGTTTCAACTCAAATATACTTCTTGATATGTTTCTGTGGAAATTATTTATTTCTAATTCATACACAGGTAGATAGTTGCCCAGTTAAAGTCACAGAGCTCTGCCATCAGTTAGTTTCCTTGAAGAAATAAGATTCTGCCCCTTTAATGATTCTCATTAAAGTCCTCAGTGCTTTGCTGTCAAGCAGGTCCTTCTGGAACAATGCGTTATTGAATCGTCCCCTTGTTTGGTGCCCAGAGGTTTCTAGTCATCAAGATAATGCCCGAAAGCAAGATTTGGATGGGCAAGAACTATACCATGTTTTGTCATGTAAGAAAATGGTGAGTGTGAAAGTGGAAGTGAAAAGCAGACATGGGCAACTGGAGTGCTGATTTAAGAAGCATTTATGAATGTTGACGATCTAAAAAATAGTCTCTGAAATTATTCTTGCCTGTGTACCCCATGCCTGGAAAGTCTCTGGGGCCCTGTAGGGCACACACACTCAGTTGGAAGAAAGAGTGTTTCTATAAGATATGGGATGAGGTGAAGGCGAAAATAAATGGAAGGACCTCAGTGAAATAAGGAGCCAGAACGAAGAAAGGGGAATGAAAGGCTCAAAAGGCTCATAGCACACAGAAAGAGTGTGAAAGTTGAGGAGTAAAAGCTTTCCCTGGCTAAAGCTGGCTAGGGAGATGACGCACATCTTCCCCTTCCAGGCGAGATAGAGAGAGCAGTGGTGGGTGGGATAAGGAACGAGAATTTGGGAGTGCATCCCGGGAGCGAGGGGTAAGCGCAAGAGGAAGGAGTTCTGGACACCAGCCCATGAAGGATGAATATGTTGGTGCCAGTTTGAGAAAACATCACGTACGTGGTCTCTCCAGTTGATTCCAGAGGAAGTTTCAGGAATCATTGATTTCATCTGCTCATCACCAGCATGATTAATACATGTTTCAGGATACACACACACACACACTTTCTTATTAATGAAGCCCGTATGCCTTACACAAGAAACATATCACAAAGCTCTGGAAATACTTTTCTAGGACATTTCCTGTCCCTGCCCCCACCAACTCCATCACCCACTACCTACCACTTCTTTGGCTTCCTTTCTTCACCTTCTTCTTTCTTCTCCTTTCTTGTTTTCTGCCCTTTTTGTATTCCCATACTCATCTCTAAAAGCTTTACCCAACCTCAATTTTTTCAGTCAGCAATTGACACTGATTTAGAAATAAAGAACGTACTCTCCGGCTCACCTCATGGATGCTCAGGGAGATTTTTAGCTCAGAAAAAACATCTTCGTTGGGAAGATGAATGAGGAAAGTAATAAGGTACAGTTGAAAGTCTCTGACCAGGTACGATGTGACACAGCACCAATGGACTTACTTAGGATCCTTAACTGAATCTATATTTATTACTAAAAAACATACACGTTTGTATAGAATTGTAGGATGCTAGAAGGGAAAGACACTTAGAGATCACCTAATTCAAAATGTTCTTATACAAGAGGGAACTGAGGCAGGAGAGGGGAAAAGATTGGTCCAAAATGATAGGACTGGTGATTTTCCACCGTATAGTCCATTGTATGTGGGGCAAGTGAGGACTCGTGCATCGAAAGTCCAGAAGAAATTTGTTAACATTAACACAATTGAGCAAATGCACACACACACACACATGTAGTACAGCAAATACAATAGACATAGTAGGCACACTCTATTCTTTAGCTCTTTTTTTGTTGGGTTTTTGACTGAACATAATCAGCTTTTATTGTCTGATAGTGGGATACCTTTGTTCATTCAGTAATTCATTTGCCCATTTGTAGCCATGTGGCTATGCTTTAGGTCAAGCTGGAAGGGAATTGGGCCTGCACACAGTGATATAACCAAGCAGGCTTTAAGTTTTGAGGCATGTATTTCTCTGATTGAAGTCTGAAGCAAAATATGCCCGATGCTAGGATTATCCAACATGATGTATTCTAGGAAACAGTTGGCTGGGAATTAGGAGAAGTGGGTTCTAATCCAGCTCTGCCACTGGGTTTTCTCTGAATGGCCTTGGGAAAGTCCTGTTCTCTCTCTGAGATTTCATTTTGGCATCTTTAAGGTACAAATAATACCTTATAGCTTCATGAGAAATGAATAAAAGGTCAATGGAAAGCATGCAATAAAGGGATAAATGCTGTAAAAATGGAAGGGGCTTTAATTTTTATCACCACCTTCCATTGCCATGGAGAATGGAAAGTTTTTGCTTTTGTTTTGTCTTGTAGGTGAGAGATGGCCTCACACATGTCTCTCATTGCACTGCAGTCTGTGCCAAGTGTCTCCCTTCAGAGGAGGTTTTCTGACCAGCCCCTTGCCATCTGGGTGGTACCCAACACCTATAACCAGTTCCCTCTCCATCCTCTGGACCAGTTCCATTTTTCTCTTTGGCACTTATCACTCCTGCCGTAGTATGATGTATTTGTTTTCTTTCTGCCTGATCTGAACGTGAGATCCATGAGGGTAGGGACTTTGGCAGTTTTGCTTACTGCCTTATTCCCAGGCCCTAGAACAAACAGGGCCTGGCATAGTACACGCTCAATAAACATTTGCTGATCAATGAATGAACACAAGGCCTGTTGAGGGAACTTGACTGCAGGCAGATGTAGCAGGAAATGAAGCAGCAATAGGAAGCAAAGGGGGTGTGTTGGGGGTGGTAATGATAGCTTGGGTGATCCAAACATTTAAATTTTGTGACCTGAATGGTTGGTTTGAATGCCCAGAGATATTTGAACACTTTTATCAGAATTTTGAAATTTCAGTGATATAAAAGACCAGGAGAGTTAGGCATTAGCAACTCACCAGAGTGAGGTGTGCTTCTGCGGATGTCCATTTAGAGATGTGGACAGAGCTGAGTCATAGGGTCAAA
Organism: Micronycteris hirsuta; assembly: GCA_004026765.1. Taxonomy (NCBI): domain Eukaryota; kingdom Metazoa; phylum Chordata; class Mammalia; order Chiroptera; family Phyllostomidae; genus Micronycteris; species Micronycteris hirsuta. The sequence continues at coordinate 206,253 of PVJI01000578.1, forward strand.
GAGCTCACTCCTAAAACACTGAGTGACAGGAGAGGCGACATGGTACGGAGGGGTCAAGACAGGGAGGCAGATAGGCCTGGGACACTTAACGCTCTAATTCTTCTGCCAACCTCAAGTGTGAGCCTGCCTCCCCTAGATGCAAGTCATGATCTGAGACCAACTGTTTGCCTGACCTTGGAAGCCTGTCAATGATTGCTTGCACATGTGACAGTCATGGAAGCTTCTGGTTTTCTGAGTGCAAGAATCCACCCACAAAGAATGTTTGGAACACTGGAGGGAAGTGCACCTGCTGCTTCTTTCGTAAACAGGGGTCGGGGCAGAGACTCTAAGGGACTCTCCTCTGAGCTGGTTTTCAAAGCATGGGGCTGACGAAATGAGCTATTGCTAGAAAGTCAGTCTCAAGGATCTTGACCCTGTGCTGGCATTCAAGGAGATATGATGTTGTGTTGTGTTATATATATGTTCTGTTTTGTAGATCACACAGTATTGTATATATATACATGCATGCACACACAGACATCTTCTGTGTGTGTGTAAGAAAAAGGCAGCAGACAGGGGCAAGGAGAGAGGAAGGTGGGCTGTCCCATGTGTCACTATAAGTGGTGGCCATGGGCAAGGAGCCCACGGTATTCCTGTCTTTATTCTCAATTTGCAGTACGCTGAGTGCCTCTGCAATTCTACATGAGGCCGCGAATGGTCTGAGCAGAACTTATAAGAAATGAAAGAAAATGGTTAAATGTAGCTCATCCTCACTGCCACCCCCGGTGGCCTCGCTGTGGGATGCCAGCCGCCCAGAAACCCGCTCTGGTAGCTGCCATGGCTTGTGTTTGCATATTTCCCCGCATCTGCAGTCCACAGACACGGGGCTGCCTGTCAGCAATTCTGAGGCACTTTGTTTCCTGTTCTGAGTTCATGGCTGGGCCCCCCGAGGCACCAGGCACATCCATCCAGAGTCTGCCCTGGGCCGGTGCAGCTCAGGGGTGGGAAGCCAGCCGTGGGGTCATCTGGGCTCTGCCTGGGCCTGTTCTCTCCTGAGGGAACAGATGACTCTTCTGAGGGTGTCTCAGTGTGGCAGGTAGCGGAGGGGGAGACAGGGGGTCCTGGTCCCTGCTGCTCTCTAGGGGTCCTGGAAAAGTGTATGGAAGAGCCACCTCCTGTCCCTGGCTCTCCCTCCCACAGCTCCTGTCTCCTTGGGTCAACAGTGGGTTGAAGAGGCTCCTTTGGTGTGGCCATGGGATCCCTGATCTCCACACAGTCCTGCCTCAGAGCTGCAGGGCTCGCAGCGGGATCTTTAAGTTCTCCGTGAAGATCTGGGCACGCTGCTCTTCTCCTCAGGACGCTTTGTCTCACCAGCCAAGTCATGTTCCGTTGAGGTCATGGGAGATGGATTATTTTACACAGGCGTTTGCAAATGACGGCTCAAACTTGAATCTACAAGTAGGTGTTGATGGCAGAAACTTCCCGGCATCTGTTTCCATCTCTTCGACACCCCCACCCCCAGCATCTGCTCCACACCTTTTGAGCTCACAGAAAAGTTTTGGTCTCCTTTGAGTTTCCGTTTTCCCTGACACACAGTAGGAACTATGACACGTTGAACCCAGTGTGGGGTTGCCTGGGAGTCTCAGGGTGCTGAGGGGTTGTGTGCCTGGGACAGGGGGTTAAAGGCTCAGGGCTGAGTGGCATTTGAAGTAGCCTGTGATGCCCAAACTCACCCAGCAATTGCCAACGTCTGTGAGGAGGACCACACACCACTGTTTTCTTTTGTAATACGCTCCCTGCTTGCCCTGCACCTCATGTTAGACTCAATGTTGTGCTATAGCCAGGAGAGTTTTTCTTGGCACAATCACGGATTTGTCTCTATTTTTGACTTAAGTCACAGAACAATTGTTCTCAAAGACAGTGAAAGGAAAATGGAGTACTCAGGACTGAATTCACTCTTCTACCCACTCCTTCATTTCCTGCCTCTTTGTTTTTTTACATTTTTTATTGATATTCAAGTACAGTTGTTTCCATCCCCCCCACACACCACTCCCCCCTGCATCTCCCATTCCCACCTCCCACCCTTAATCCTACCCCCTTTGGCTTTGTCCATGTGTCCTTTATATATGTTTCTTGACGACCCTTCCACTATTTTCCCCCATTATCCCCCTCCCCCCTCCCCTCTGGTTACTGCCAGTTTGTTCTTTATTTCAATGTATCTGATATATTTTGCTTGCTTGTTTGTTTTGTGGATTAGGTTCCACTTATAGGTGAGATCATATGGTATTTGTCTTTCAGTGCCTGGTTTATTTCACTGAGCATCATGCTCTCCAGTTCCATCCATGCTGTGGCGAAGGGTAGGAGCTCCTTCCTTCTTTCTGCTGCGTAGTATTCCATTGTGTAAATGTACCAGAGTTTTTCAATCCACTCATTTACTGATGGCCATTTCCTGCCTCTTTGAAGAAGTGTAGATAGTGGCTTCTCCTCCTCTTCCCTAGCCTCCTAGCCTGCCCTTCCTTTCCTCAACTCCTTCAGACATTGTGTTCTTAAACAGAAATTTAGAATGGCTCACAATAAAGATAAGACAACCATTTTAATCTGAGGTATTCCCTCCACACCCCCATCAGCTTAGAAAAACTCTTAACCTGGACCAAGATTCCTTAAACTGCAAAGGTTCTAAGAACATAAAGACCCAGGGCTTAAAAGCACCATAGCTTCTCTCCTTCTTCACACCCAAATTGACGGCCAGTAACGGATGACTGTTTCTAAAACTCTTCCAAGTTGAGTGCATTGTCTCAACAACATGTATGAAAATCAGAGCCTCGGGGCTACCTGCAGGATGAAACCCAAGGAGTCAGCCAGCGGCTGAGTACGGTTGTTTAGGTTGTATGCCGCACAACCTGGGGGTGCTCCACACCCCGTGCGACCCAGCATTGAGCCCAGCATTCTAAGCTCTTCACAGTACATTTTTGAATAACTTTTCTAATCTTACATTCCCTAAACCTAGAAGTGTGCCTTTAAGTTTAGCCAGTCCGGACTCCCTGCCTTTCAACACACGTCTCTCTGCACAGGCTCTTCCCTCAGCACGAGGAGCACGGCTAGCTTGTCGCCATCTGGAAAGTTGAGTCTTTCCAGCCCTTGGAGACAAACCTTCAGTGTTACCTTTTCTGTGACATTTTCCCTCCCTCACCACCTGGAATCCCTCGCTATTTCCTTTGTAGTGCCTGTGTGTAATGGACCCCGTGAGACCCACTATGCGCAGATGAAATTTTAGTTCTCTGTATCTCCAACTGGATTACGAACATTTGAAGACGGAGCCCGTGTTTAACACGTCCTGACCGCCCCGCAGCACCAGACCCTGTGCCTGATGCAGAAAGTGTGCTCAGCACGTTGTTGATCTGCTGGCTGGTTGGTCCAAGTGGCTTTGTGAGGAACCCACTCACCCTCTCTCCCACCCTGTTGTTATTTTATTCTAGTTCCTGGAATTTCATAATAACAGAGATGGTTCCAGAAAGCTGATACAGACCATTTCTTCCAAATAAACCCATGTTTTCACATGACAGGCTGTGGAGCTTTTTATAAAAGAAAACCTCTGTTTGTGTTCCATCCAACACATGCCAAATAATAATGATAATGAAACAATATCCATTTATTTAGTGCTTACTGACTTTATGGACTAAATACTTTACGTACTTTATCTTACTTAATCCTCAGCAAACCATGAGATAGATACTTATTTTTTTTCCAGCTTTACAGAGGATTAAACGAAGATTTAAATAGGTAAAGCCATTTGTCTTAATTCGTAGAGCTAGTTAGTGACGGCCTCAGGATTTGAACCCAGTCCTTCTGACTCTCAAGGGTCTTAACCGCTGTGCAGATAAAGGAGGTTATCCAGGTGCGGTCTACCGCACTTTTGAAAGGTATCCTGGTGTGAAGGCACACTGTGGCTTCAGGGCCGACCTCCGTGTGCCCAGAGGCCCCAGTCCTCACCGAGGGTCTGCCAGAAACTAGTTAACAGTCCTCCTCTTTAAAATGAGCAATTGGACTAAGTCCCTTCCTGTTCTAAGAATTTCTGAAGCTATAAAAAAGTAAAGACACGGCCCTTGTTTTCAGGAATTTGCTATCTTGTTGGGGAGGGACAACACAGACCTGCTTGGAGCAAACGCTCGCTGAAGGAGAGGGTGTCCCAGCCCGGTGAGGGGTGGAGATCAGCTGGGTTGAAACACAGCAGGGGGTCAGAGAAGCCCGCACTTTTTCTCTGCAAGCAGAGTGCCCTGGGATCTGCCATCAGACGGATGCCTCTCCCTGAAGGACAATGAGCTTGACCTTCACAACAGGGCCTGGGGAGGAGTGCCAGAGGAGCGGCATATCACAGCCCCAGGATGTTTATCAGCCATGCCATTTTGACCCCTCGACAAGATGTTCCTTGAGCAAATTTTTTTGGAATTTTGGTGGGCTCTGACCTGCAGTTTTCACTTCCAAAATAACTTGACTTTTCTAAAGTGGTAATTTCATTTTCATGATAATACTAAACTGAAGCCACATGATCTCTAATTGGAAGCAGGTCCTGGGCCGAAGAGTTGCCAAGAAGCAGTAAGAAACATGCTTATTCTAGTACTTTGCTTGAGGCACTCAGCGTTTTTGAATGCCTGGGCAGAAATATAGTTTTTTAAATAAAGCCAATTCCTGCGAGGGGAGGGGGCGAGGGGAGGGGAAAACCAGGCACGGGTTAGGGGTGGTTAGAAATAGGAGAAGAATGATGATGATTATTTTTTTTAATGCAGAGAGAGGAAAATAATACTTTTATTTTTGTATTTCAATTTCCCTGTCTGTCCCTGCCATCTTTTGGTATTAGTGAAATCGGGGTGCATTCCACGAGTTCGGGGGGAGGTGTGGAGTGTGGCTGATGTGCTTTGAAGTTTGCTCGTGATTTCCTTCCGCCCAGCACAACGCAGGGCCGGCTTCACGCGGGACGCTGAGAAGCAGTTCTTTCTTCTGTTTTCTTTCCCACGTCACTTCACGTGTTCTATTAACCGGATCCTGATGAGAGACGCAGCGACTCCTCCTCCAGTGGCAGTCGGAATAAGTCTCTCCGGAGGGAGACGGAGGGGAAGGCAGCAGCTTTCCTCTGCCTTCCAAAGAGCTGCACAGTGTCCCGGACGAGGCTCCAGAAAACGCCGACACGGAGGAAATCTCTGAACGACGTTTTTAAAAAAGAAACAAAACAACCCCCCTCTCGGAAAACAAAAATTATATAACGGATTAAATGCATATCTGAACTTTCTGACGGAAGCCAAAGCTGTTTTCTAAATACAGTCGGGAGCTTAGTAATCACATGGTGTTTTTGGAGACTCTTCCCTTCCTGCTGCCCTCAGTTAACTGCAAGGCACCGTTTTAGACCGGTTTGCTGGAGGGGACTCCAGGGCCTGTGGTTCTGTCCCGTCCTGCCGGTTAATAGCCTGAGCGCCGCGCCGAACCTCCCCTGGCCGCCGCCCGCGGGCTGGGCCTCCTGGCAGCGGGTCCCGGCCCTCCCTGCGCCCGCGTCCCTCCCGTCCCTCCCGCTGTCCCGTCGGCTCTGGCCCCGCGTCTTCCTGCCAGGGCCGCCCATTGCGCGGGCTGTGCACCGTAGCAAAGGAGAAGCAGGAAAAAGGAAGAATGGAGAAGGGAGCCAGCAAGGGGCAAAGTGACGGGGTGGGAGAAGGAGGCAGTTCTGGATTTCAGCTTCAACTGTTGCCTATGCAAAAATGACTGCACCCGGGTTGGGAAAGGGTGGCCCAGAACTCGGGTTGAAAGAGAGTCTCGAAGGGGAGAATATTTAGAAATGCAACCACAATGCCTTAAGATAGATGTGACTCAGTGACTTCCCAAAACAAGGATTTCAGATAACTATCACATTACGCCCTCCTTGTACTTTTCACTTGATTTTTCTAAGGCGCTCGTTGACGGTTTTTTTTCATTTCAACCCCGCTGTTACACGCCCACTTCAGTTTCCAGGGAAGACATGCAGGTGGTGAAGGTCCAATGGGGACATTTGCTTTCTCCTGATGTCCCTAAGGACCCCTCGACCCTGAAGCCCTAAGGAGCAGGAACATCTGGTCCATTTCAGCAGTTTATTCACAAGTTCAGCCAGTCATCTGGATGTTTTGTCTATGCAGTGCCAAACATCTGGGTTGAAAATTTTTTAACCAGACTTATTAGATGTTTTGGCATTGTGTAGACAGGAATTCAATTTATTAATAGTTATTTCCTTACTCATCTGAGATTCTTAGTGACTGGTGCTCTGGTACAATGGAAGAGGGATATATGAGAAAAGAGAAAAGCTTTTTTTTTTTTTTTTAATCTGATTGCTTTGATTTTTGTAGGTACCTACACCATTCTAAATCAGTGGCTTGGCTGTGCTGCTTTTTCAATGGTTGACAAAACTGACCAAAATAAGATGGTTGTGTTGATCTTAATAAAACACAACCTTAGTTGTTTCAAATTCATTTAAAAGAATTAGAATCTTAATGTTTTTAGAAAAAGCTTGAAGACAGATAATTAAGTGACTCTTCAAAATTATTTATGAGAATTAAGTTATGTCTGGATTTTTATACTTATTCTTTCAAGTAAGATCTGCCATGCAGGACAGATACAATTTTTAAAAATGCTGTATCATTTCATTTGTTGCAGTCTTCTTTAAAGGGCAGAATTTAATCTTTATTTGTGAGGCACTGCAAGATATGAAATTACACATAGAAATAAGAAACCCACGGACAGGAGAAGCTTCATACGGTGTGTACAGTTTAGAACTATTCAAGTATAGTTTCATTGTAAAAAGGGCCACAATAACAAACCACATTTAAAAAGAGTTCTTAGTAGAGAACCAGTAAGGCAAACTTATAACAAACATAGCACACAACAAACAACTTTATGCCTCAGCTGCACGATGTAAAAGTTAAAGGTCCCAGGGGCACCTTCCTGAACTTGGGACGTATAGTGTTCAGAGGTGGTTTCAGGCACAACATTTTGATCTTCCTTTTCCTCTACGGAGAAATAGTTCTCAATCAAGTCTAATGAAGCTTTTTTTAAAATTTAATTTTAGTTATTTATTTTCTTTTTTTTCTGCTCACAAAAGTTTTATTTATTTATTTTATTGTTGTTCAAGCTTAGCTGTCTCCATTCCCCCCACCACTTCCCCCCTGCCCCACCCACACCCACCTCCCACCCGCAATCCTTCCCCCACTTTGGCTTTGTCTAGGGGTCTTTTACACATGTTCCTTGACAACCCTTCCCTTTCTTTCCCCCATTATCCTTCTCCCCCCTCCACTCTGGTTACTGTCAGTTTGTTCTTTATTTCAATGAAGCTTTGTGCACACACTCATTTTCCTGGTTTTGTAGAGCTTCAGTTTTAATTGGTCCTGGTTTTTGTTGAGGGTAGCGGTGGTGGTGATGGTGATTACAGGGGCAGATGGAATGTGAGTTTCAAGTTTTTTCATTTACTTAGTTATTTTATGCTGTTTGTCTTTCCCTTATGTGTTCTAGACTGTTAGTAAATAAAAATGTTTCATTTGAACTTGAAAACTCCTGGTATGTAAAACACTAGTGAACTAGAGAGACATTTTTTCCCCCCAGACAGTAGGAAAGTTGAAAACTTGCTAATGTGTGTGTTTGTGTGCACTGTAAATTGCTTTAATCTTGAAGGTGGGAGGAACTAGATATCTGGAGAAAGCTTTGCCCTGATTCTGGATACATCTGTACCATGAGCTCTTGCTACATAGGCCTAGGGCCATTTCCTTCTCAGTGCATAACCCTGGTGGAGGCAGGGGAGGCAGAGAATGTTGGTCTGACTGGGAGGCCTATGAAGTCAGCGCTTTTATCCTATGGCGAGATTTTTCACAATGGTGTCTTGTCTATGGATAGTTGATAGCTGGGCTTCTTGTGAAGGGGACTGCAGTCTGTAACGTCCTATATCACCAGCCTGATGAACCTGTTACTGTTTTCTTTTCAGAGTCCTCAGGAAGTTATTATACCTGCCAGACCTGTCCAGAAGTGAAGGAGAGATAAAACATTTTCCCAAGCAAACCAAAAACAGAGAGAGTTTATCACCAGTAGACTCGCCTTCTAAGAAATATTAAAGAGCATTCTACAAGCAGAAGTGAAAGAAGGCCAATCCATCATAAAAACATATGAATGTGTAAAACTCATCAGCAAAGGTAAATATAGTCACAGTTAGAGTCTCTCTGCTGCGTTAGTGTTATGTAAATCACAATTCTAGTTTAAATTGTAAAATAAGAAAAATAGCTATAACTGCAATAATTTATCTTAGATATACAATATAGAAAATATGTAAGTTGTAACATTTAAAACCTAAAATATAGGGGGTAACAATGAAAGTATAAAGTTTCTAATATGCTTTCCAAGTTATCAACTTGAAATAGGGTGTTATATTTTATGGAATCCTCATGGGAACCACGAAGGCAAAACTGGTAGTAGATACACTGAAGATTATGATATATGAACAATCATGCACCAACAAATTGGACAACCTAAAAGAAAGGATAAATTCCTAGTAAGTTTGAATCATGAAGAATAGAAAACCTGAATAGACCAGTTACTAGTAAGGAGATTGAGTTAGTGATCAAAAACTTCCCCAAACCAGAGGTCTAGGACCAGATGGGTTCACTGATGACTTCGACCAATCATTTAAAGAAGTAATCCCAATACTTTTCAAAATCTTCCAAAAAAGTAAAAGAGGAAGGAATATATTCAAATGTATTTTATGAGCCCACCATTACCCTGATAACAAATCAGACAAGAACACAACAGGGAAAGAAAATTACAGGCCAATGACCCTGATAGACATAGGTGCAAAAATTCTCAACAAAGTACTAGCAACTAAGTTCAACAGTGAATCACAGGGACCATACATCATCAACAAGTGAGATTTGCTCCTGGGATGAAAGGATGCTCCAACATCCACAGGCAATCATGTGACACATTGCATTAACAAAATAAAAGATAAAAATCTTATAATCATCTCAATAGGTGCAGAAAAGCATTTGAAAAAGAATTCAACATCATGCATGTTAAAATCTCACCACAAAGTGAGTACAGAGGAATGTAGCTCAATATGATAAAGGCCATACATGATAAGCCCACAGCTGACATCATACTCAATGGTGAACATCTGAAAGCTTGTCCTTTAAGGTAGTAAACAAAATGAAGATGCCTACTCTTGCCACTTTTATTCAACATAGTACTAAAAGTCCCAGCCAGTGCAGTTAGGCAAGACAAATTTTAAAAAGCATCCAAATTAGAATGGAAGAAGTAAAACTGTTTCAATTTTCAGATGACATGACATTATATATAAAAAACTCTGAAGGCTCCACCAAAAAACTTTTAGAATCAATTAATTCAGTCAAGTTGCAGGATACAAAGTCCATATATAAAAAGCTATACACTAATAATGAGGTATCTGAAAAAAATCTCATTTATAATAACATAAAAATAACATACTTAGAATTAAATTTAATCAAGGAGGTGAAACGTCTGTACACTAAAAACTCTAAGGCATTGATAAAAGACATTAAAGAAGACAAATACGTAGAAAGGTGTCCTATGTTCATGAATCAGCCAGTGTTGAATTCACTAATAGTGTTGAAATGTCTGTACTACTCAAAGCTATCTATGGATTTGATGCAATCCCTAGCAAATGTCCAATGACATTTTTTACTTACAGAAATAGAAAAAACAATCTTAAAATTTGTATTGAACCACAACAGACCTTAAATAGGCCAACAATTTGTCTATTCAAACTATATGTTGTTTTACTAAATAAAACAGTATGGCATTGGCATAAAAATAGACACATAGACCAATGTAACAGAGAGACCAGAAATAAACCCACATACCGTATTTTCCTGTGTATAAAGCACACTTTTTACCTAGATTTTTAAGGGAGAAATAAGGAAGCGCATCATACATAGGTATAATAATCCTGTGTATAATGGCACAAAAACATGGGTGAGCACTATACATGCCAAAACACAGTGTATATATATCATTGGGGAGATGAAAATTAAAACCATCTTATTTTTCTGCATAAAAATTGCTCTTTGCTCTAGAAATAGTGAGCAACACTTTGAAAAGATCCTTAATTCTCTGAGGTATGACCTTCATTTCCTTGTCTAGTGTCCTGTGGGATCTCCAATCAGCTGAACTTTTCCGCAGGCCTGCGCCACATGTCACGAATGCACACATGTGCCCAAGGCAACCGGGAGGGAGAAGAGAGAAGAGCCAGAGAACTCTCTAACTTAGGCAGGAGAGAGAAATCCAGCCAATCATCTGAATCAATCAGACAAAAATAAACTCATCAATGTCCATTATCCCCCACAATATCTTCAGTCTACAGTGGCTTGGACTGGTGAGTCTCAGCCAATGTGTTGAGTAAACACTTGCTGTTAAACTCAGCTGGACTACTTAGAAGGACAGCAGGACTATGCCGATTCACAGAGCCCCCGTGCTGAGAATGTTCTTTTTATGAGCGCCCGAGTCCAAGAATAAGTAGAATTACCTTGAAGATGTAAGAGAATTACTTTTTTTTCCAAAATGTTATGTCTAACCAAAGTAAGAATTAATAAGTGATTAAGTCTTTTAGGGAAGCAGTTTGAATTCGCCCACAGATAACTGAGCCACAAAATCTTAGAATTTAGGGGGAGGCAAGAGGATATCTGGCCTGACCCTTCCATTCTGCTCCGAGCCGTGCGGTGACCTGTGTAGACGCCCTCAGAAACCTCAGTCCTTCACTCTTTCTTGTAGGCCACAGGCTTTTGTCTGTCATTGTGCCTCCTAATTGACTTAAAGTCCCAGAGAGTCAGCTTGTCTGGATAATTAATTTGGCTAATCGAACACTCTGAGGCTTTGAAATCCTTTCCATTCTGAGGCTTCATAACAAAATTGGGGAAAAACAAGTTCAGGGAGAAACATGCCGTCCTACTCCAAACCACGCTCACCTGAGTTCGGTAGCCAGGGCTGCATGAATGCTGGCTATAAAAGAAAGTTAAAAATATAATTCATTTTAGGGGACATCATGCTTTTGTAAGGAATGTCTCAAGCCTATGATTTTAGAAAGAGGGATCCAATTATCCTTGTTAGGGATAACTAGTATCCAAGTTTTAAGATCTGGCTCTTGTAAGTGTGGTCGTCTGGCGAAGCTGGCAGAATGGGTGGGTACCACCCAGCTCTGTTCTTACACTGGCCAGGACATAGACTGCGTGACGTCGGTTCTCTGTGGCATCGGCTCTTTTTTCTTTATTCTTATGGTTGACACTGTTACAGTTGTCCCCGGCCCCCACCCCCTTCCTTTGCCTGCCTCTTAATCTAGTTCTGAGGCCTATTCTTCCTTGCTTAGGTATGTTATAGACACCAAGAACATAAAAAATGCCCCAATACTATTTTGGATCATTTCAAGTCTTTTACCTTTCTAAGTTTTCTGTTTTTCCACAAGAAAATTTACAAAGTTTGTCTTCTAATCAAAAGCCAGTTTGAGATTTCAATAAAAAATAATAGAAGAAGAAAGAAAAAAAAAAAGTCAAGAGGGAGAATAGCAATTCCTTGAAACTTAGAAGCCAAATTATAGAAGACTGGCTAGATTTCATGTTTTAACCACTCAATGGAATCATATGTAGGCATTTAAAATTATTCAGATACATGTCTGTTGACATGAAATTTTTTTCATGCTATGCAACAAGGTGAAAAAAGTTTATAAAACAGAACACTGTTCTTTTCATGTTTTTATGATTGATAGCAAGGTATAGATACCCAAAGAAGGAGTTCTATTAAGTAAGATAGTTTTAATTCAATTAAATAAGGTGATAATTTTAGCAACAAAGAAATACTGAAGCCTAGGAACAGGAACTGCAGGACAGCAAATCACCCCGGGGACAGGCATGCGGACTGGGCCCCTGGGATGGGGAACAACAGAGCTCTCAGGGGTTGCTTTAAGTTTTTTCCTTCCGAAACTTTCAACCACTTAGTTTTTCTTTGCAGAAAATTTTCAGGGTAGAAATTCCCATTAAAAAACAGTTTAAAATCTGTAAAAGAGAATGTAAAAGAAAACCATAGCTCAAAGTAAGAAAGCTAATTAATGCCTAGATATGAGGATGTTTTTAACGTGCTTATAATTTATACTTGTTTTTTAAGTTTCATTTTTGAGTATCTTAAATAGAGAATTATAATCACCTGAAGATCATTTTATTGGCTTCAAAGATTACATATCTTTAAATTTATAATATTATTTGTTGAATAGCTGCTATGTGCCTAGCAGTACATAAGTGATTGTTCTCTCTTTTCTCAATTATCCAGTTAAAAAAGAATTATTAAGCACCATCTCTGTGCTTCTTCTCTGGGCTACAAATACAGAATGTTGGACAGCACTGTGCCTGCTCTGTGGCGCTCACAGTCCGCTTTGGAAGGTAAGATAAGATGTGGTGTGTCAGAAAGTCATGGCTCCTGGGAAGTAAAATCAAGTTATCAGGTGATGGAAAATGATGAGGGTAGATAGGGACTGTTTTAGCTAGGATGATCAGGGATGGCTTCTCTGAGGAGGTGACATTTGAGCTGAGGCCTAAAAAGGGGAAGCAACAACATAGGGGAAGTAAATTCCGGGAAGTAAATTCCTGGCACTAAATTCCAGGCCAAGTCCTCGAGTCAGGAGTGGGTCTGACATGTTGAGGAAATGACAGAACGTCCAGGGAGGCTACAATGGGATGATTTAAGGTGGTAAGCTGGGAATGGTAGCCAAGCATCTTCGAAGAGAAATAAAAAGTTTGGATGTTATCTGATTGTTGTGATGAGCCATTGGTTAGTATATGTTAGGTGTATATTTTAAAAGGTTCATGCTGACTGTTCTGAAATGAACTTAGGGTGTGCTATGGTCTAAATGGGTCCCCCCAGATTCATATGTTGAAACCTAACCCCGAAGGTGATGGCATTAGAAGGTGAGGCCTTTGGGAGATGATTCTGAGGTGGGGCCTTTGGCTCCACCACAGGCATGGGATTAGTGTCCTTATAAAGGCAGCCGGAGAAAGCTCCCGAGTCCCTTCTATCATGTGAAGACACAGCGAGAAATTGGCCATCTGCCATTTGGGAGGAGGCCGTCATCAGAGTCTGACCATGCTGGCCTCCTGATCTTGGACTTCCAGCTTCCAGAACAGGGAGAAATAAATTTATTTTATCTATAAACTACTCAATCTGGGATAATTTGTTATGGCAGCCTGAACGGACTGAGACAGGGTACAAGGGAAGCGGTAGAGAAGCTTTTACCATGGTTCCGGTGAGATTGGTGGTGGCTTGGACCAGACTGGTGACCAAGATGGTAGGGGGTGATCACACAGGCAGAATCCACATTTTGAAAGTGGATTGGACATGGTGGTGGTGGCCACGGATGGGGGTGGGGGCTAGGAGAAAGAGAAACAAGTTCATGTCTTCCCTCTTCCTTATCTTCTTTGCTTTTCATTCATTTACCCAACAAAATACTTACTGAGCAACTTCTGCCTGTCAGGCACTGAGTAGGTAGTATTGAGATAAATTAGTGAGCAAAATCCAGACACGATCCTTGATCTCCTGGCATGTAGAGGACAGTGAGGAACAGAGTGGTTAATCAAGTAATAAAAAATATAACGTGAAAAATTCCCACTGTGATGTTATAAAGGAGAGATGCTACAAGACCCTCTATGGGAGAGATTTGTTCTAATTAGGGAGATGAGAGGAGAGTTCCTTAAAGAAGTGATGCTTGAGCTACAGAGGGAGTAGGAGTTGTCTGAATATGGAAGAGAAGCATCCAGGGAACAGTATGAAATGTATGGAAGGCCCTGATGGCAGGAGAAAGCAGGGGACAGCAGAAGTCCAGGGTGCACACCGTGGAGACCATGAACACCTTACACAAATCATAGGTGAGAATTGGGGATCTTTCTTAACCAGAATGGGAAGTCATTAAAGGAGTTAAGTAATAACAGGATAAGACGTTTATGGTGTAGAAAATGGTTTGGAAAGGAGCCAGTAAGCATGCAGGTGAACCCTGGGCAGTAACAAAGAGATAACAGTGCCTTTCACCGGCTGGGCAACGGCGTGGACGCTGGTGTCCTTCGCTGAGATGGAGAGCCTTGGAGGGGGAGCACGGCCCCGGCGCGCTGACCTGTCTGGCCGGCTTCCTCTGCTTACGCACAGGTTGGGGATGGGGAATAAACTTCAGAGTAGAACCTCATACATATGCGGTCAATTGATTTTTGACAAAGTTGCCAAAGAAATCCAATAGCACAAATTGTCTTTTCAACAAATTGTGCTAGGATACGTAAAAGAAGTGAGTCATATCCTATATCTTACATCATACACATAAATTCATTTAAAATGGATCATAGATGTAGCATGAATAGACAGTTTCTAAAAGGTCTTTGGAGCAGAGACAGATTTCTTAGAGAGTACATAGAAAGTAATAGTTATAAAATGATACATAGTTTATTAAAATGAAAAATTTCTGCTCTTCAATGAGTGAATGAAAAAATCTTAGGTTGGAAGAAAATGTTTGCCATCTATTACTTGTTTTACTATGTGTGTTCAAAATCCACAAAGAACTCTACAACTCAATAATTTAAGACAAAACTTGAACATGCACTTCTCAAAAGGAGGTCAATGAATGGCTAATCGGCACACAAAATAGTGCTGAACATCACTAGCCATCAGAGACATGCAAATAAAAATCACAATAATATGTACTATTCACCTACTGGGCTGGCTCAAAATAAAAATGACGTCAAGGTTAAGCGGTGGCGCGCCCCTGGAGCAAACAGAACACACAGACACTGCTGTTGGGAGTGTAAAAATGGCATTAACATGCTGTGCTCTGCCAGGACTGCCGTAACAAAGTACTGCAAACAGTGTGGCTTACACAACGAATTTTTATTTTCTCACAATTCTGGAGGCTAGAAGTCTGAGATCCAGGTGTTGGCTGAACTGGCTTGTTCTGAGGCCTCTCTCCTTGGTTTAATGGTGGCTGTATTCTCCGTGTTTTCTTCACACGGTCTTCCTTCTGTGTTTATCTGCATCCTTATCTTCTCTTCTTATAAGGACATCAATGAAATTGCATTCGAGCCCATTCTAATGACTTTGTTTTATCTGAATTACCTCTTTAAAAACCATATCTCCAAGCACAGAGACATTCTGAGGTACTGGGGGTTAAGGCTTCGACATATGAATATTGGAGAGAGAGAACTCAGCCCACAGCATCTCACTTTGAAAAATAGCTTGGGAGTTTCTAATGAAATTGAACATACCTCTACCCTACGACTCGGTAATTCTCCTCTTAAGTATTTATTCAAGTGGAAATCACATGCCGCCCCCCACTGAATGCCTTTACAAAGATATTCATAGTAGCTATGTTCATAGTAGGCTCAAAGAGAAAACAACCCTAATGTCCATTAGCAGGTGAATGGGTCACTGCAGTATATTTGTACACCAGAATATTACTCAGAAATAAAAAGGGAACCTCTATTGATACATGTGACAGCTTGGGCAATCTTACAAATATTATGTCAAAAGATTCCATATTGCAAGAGGGTAACTGCTCTATGATTTCATTTACACAGAATTCTTGTACAAGCGAAGAAAATCCATTGCCAAAGAAATCAGGACAGTGACTACTTGTGGTGTTGTAGTGGGAAGGAGTGTTGACTGGGAGGGAACTTTCTGAAATAATGGAAGCATGCTATGTCTTGATAGGGACGTGTGTTACATGGGTTTATGTATTTGTCAGAATCAATCACAGTTACACTTAAGAGTCACAAT
The DNA here is from genome assembly GCA_004026765.1 of Micronycteris hirsuta. Lineage (NCBI taxonomy): Eukaryota > Metazoa > Chordata > Mammalia > Chiroptera > Phyllostomidae > Micronycteris > Micronycteris hirsuta. The sequence continues at coordinate 222,051 of PVJI01000578.1, forward strand.
ATATAAATTATAGCTTCATTAAAAGCCTAAGTAAATAAAAATATAAATAATAAAAGTTATCTGAGAATTGACACAACGTCAAATCTGTGTAATTGTTGTGCTCCCGGTTTTGTCTGCAGAAGTGGGCGCAGGTGCTCTGGGGCTGACGGGCTGGCTGGCCTGGGCCAGGTGTGAGAGCAGCTCCGAGGGCAGGGCCCCGTCATCACCACTGGAGGTGGTGAGAGCTGCACGCTGCCCTTCCTGTTTGTTTTGGCCTCTCCCACTTCACCTTCTCTTTCTTTCGCAACTGCCCACCCAGCCATCGGGCAGAAGACGGATAGGAGCCATATAACCCACTTCCACGCCTCTAAGTCCTGCCTGCAGAACCTGTGCCACCTCCCATGTCGCTCAGAGGTTGTGCTTCTCTGACTGAACTTGGCACATGGGTACAGGTGCTGTGCTGGGTTGTAATGAACCATGAGGCGTCTCACCAATGGTAGGGATCTTTTCTGGGAAGAGACTGCAGCGTCATGAGGGCACCCCTTTTCCGTTCTGTGGGAGCTTGGCCATGTCCCTCACCCAGGTGAGCCTGCAAAACGTGGGCCATCATCCCTCTTCTCATGACCGTGCTGACCTCCCAAGGGTGATGCCAACTGTCTGTGGTGATTGTGATTATTTCCTTCCTTTCCTCCAGGAGTGTGGTCTCACTTCACCCGGGGCCAGGGAGTGGGTGGCTAGGCCTTTCCTGGTCTGTTTTCGGATCCTTTCAAGACCTTTAAGTGAAAGGGAGGAAAAGTTAAAATAGGGGCTAAATGGAAAAATGAGGACCTCAAGGAAACAGGAAACTTGATGTGCTGTGGGATTTCATTTCTCATGTGCAAAGCACATTTTCTCCAACCTATCATTTCTGAAATAAATGATCCACAATCATTTAATGTGAATGCATCCCAGACCTGGGTTGGGTCCCTGTAATTTGGAATCAAAAATGACTGACGGGTTGACAGAAAAGTTCTGCCAATAAATTACATACATCCTGTTAGTACAGTCTCATACCTAAAAATATCTTCAGAGACTAAAGAGAAACTGGCAATGGTTATGGATTGACTGAAAAAAAAAATCCACCATAAAAACTAGGCAAAACTATATCCACACTCCCCAAGCTGTAGTTAAAATTAACTTGCTTTTAGACCAAAGAAAGTCACATATACTAGCGCAACAAACCGTTCCTTGGATTCATTTAGTAAAATGTTACTTCAGACTGGATTTTTAGTGTTGTGTAGATTCAGAGGTCAGGATTTACGTTTTCTCCTTAACAGAGTGGCAGGATATTACCCTTCTGTAGATGTGAGCTCCATGTACCTCCATAAAGTGTTTCTATTTTAGGAAGAAGAGGTGAGTGATAGCGGTGAAGATAACAGGATTCTAGTTCTGGGCAATCACATTTGCTTACTGGCTTCAGCTTTTCCATCCAAAAAGCAGGGCCTTTAATTCCTGTAATACCACTTGCTGCCTGGTAGTTGGAAGTCTCTTCTACAAAATTGGACAAGGTACATTTTGCCCACAGGAAACAATCTGGGGGCTTTAGACCTTCTTGGATAGTGCTTAGGAATTGCCTGCCACCTCCCTGATAGAAGACCAGTGTCTGGTTGCTAAAGAGCTCAAGGTGAGCATAATCTAGGCTGAAACGGGAAAGGCGGTTCCTCAGCTACTGCTCCCCATGGCTGTTGCCAGTTCAGGTCAGAGAAGCTAAATAATTTGTTTAACCCGATCCCCTTTCCCTACCTTGAGGGAAAACTCCTATAAGCTCACTGTAAACACAATTATGCCATGTGGGGCTTTCATTAATCTAGTACAAACCACAGCCTGACATACACTGGGCAGGATTTACTTTACGTTTTTTCTTCACTCATTTTCAGCACGCGCTTATCCTCACACTTCCTACCCAGGGGTGGTTCTTTGTACAGTATCAATTTGGGGCAAGAGAGAAGCTACCAGACCCAATCTCTGCCATTGCATGTTCCCGAAGCTAGATATGGTCAATGGATACTTAGGGTAGAGTTTGAGGGGACTTGAAGTTCCTCAAGAAGTGCTGAAAACTCATTTTGTGAGTGAGGAAACTGAGTCCCAGAAGTCATCCAGCTCATGAGTGATTTTCATTCACTTAGCAAATATTTATTAGACACCCACTTAATGCAGCTACTGAGCAAGGCACATGGATGCAGAGGTGAATAAGACAGATATGGCGTCTACCTCCAGAACCTCTCTTTCACTTACACAGCCCTGTAGGCTCAGATATTAGCCACGGACAGCCACAGCTTTGCGCTGGTGGATAACAGTGTTCAGGAAATTCTTTTGACCAAAGCCCGCAATAAAAAAGGCACAACATTTCATATCAGTGCATGAGCAATATTTACGTGCATAACTAAAAAAAGTATTAGTATATAAAAAGAAAATTTCTAGGAACAATATTTATGTTTATTACGTATGATGAGCTCTAGTATTTTCTGTTTTGTTTTTTTAGAAATGCTGACTCTGATCCCCTGATTTAGAAGGTGAAGGGTTGGTTTGCAGCTGAGCATTCGCCAAAGCTTAAGGGTGTGGTGACATTGGTGGAATTGTGATTTAATGAAGGCTTTTGAGGATTTGAAGGATTATGGTGTGGAGGATGAGGAACCAGCTGCTTTTGCTCACTTGAGGCGCTGGGGACTGAGTTGGAGGAAGTGGGCTTAGATGGTAATGGCTGCGATTTAGAACGGACAGAGAGACTAGTGGCACAGGCTGCCTGCGGGGCCTTGAGAAGCCTCCTTCCTGGGGAAAATGCCATCTGATGGAAACAGAAGCACTGGGAGGATGACAGGTCCCCGGGAATGTAGAGAGTGGGAGTTTGGGAATCAGACTCATTGGAAAGTGGCCATGTGGCCTTGGCTGCAGCAGGGACAGAACACCCCCCAGGGTAACATAGTACATATCCAAAAGTTCAGAGACTCATGGATCTAGCCTCTGAGAGACCCCCTCCCCCAAGTCTATAATCCAACCCCTTTATACAACCCATCTTTCTCAGTGAATTAAAAGAGACACAAAGGAATCCAGAATTATTCACAATAGTGAGTTGGTTCTTCTAACCTCTAGGAAGGAATTGGATATGCTCATTTAGAGAGGAAGGGATTAAGTCCCAACAAATATCTCCAAATATTCAAAAAATGGTGACACGGAACAATGAGTAGATCTCTTTTTGATGACAGAACTAGAACTAACTCAAAGTAAGAAAAAACTTTCTAAGGAGTAAATGCTGCCATTGCAACAAATGTGATCAAAATGACCAGGGTTAAGAGATGGTTGGATTCATTTGCTCACTTACCAACCTTTATTGAGTTTCTCCTCCATGCAGCGTACTGTGCTGACCCTGGGAATACTTTGCTCTTTAGGGTCTTGTGGAAAAAAATTTTTTGCATTGATTGAGAAATATAATTTGGTAACTTAGATTTCTTCCAATTCTAGTACCTTCTTCAAAGTTGCAAGGGCACCTATAACTTAGGAAGAATAGCTGATAAATCCCATGAATTGAGGGCACCTCTGAATAGTGTTACAATAGCTAAGAGCAAGGACTACCACAAAGACAAATGATTAGACTCACTGAGGGACTTTTGGATGACCAAGAACCTATATTACGTTGTTTATATTTAAAGATTCCCTACTACTCATAGGATAAAATCTGAGTTGCTTAGCCTAGCCAACTGGTCTACCTAGTCTTTGCAATGTCATATCTTGCTGCCCCCAAATGTAAGCACATCAGGTCAGAGATGCTTATTAGATGAAAAGCTTGGGAAACCAAATAGACTAGATCTTCCCATGAAGTTTTAAAAACACAAAAGAATGTTTTCTAGGTGACAAGAAATGTAATGATTATTAAGGATTGACCTTATAGATCCAAAGGGTACATTGAAAGTACCAGGAGAGCTTATAGAGAGACCACCAGCTCTCACAATGAATCAGGCGAGCCTGTCTGAACTGCTCATTCTCTTTTGATATTGGTGCCTATACTCATTCTTCCAGCTTTTTGGAAGTCTCTCTTTTCCTCTGTACTGTATTCCTCATGCCCACTATTCAAAGCCTGCCTTGTGAAACCTTCCTCGACCTGCTTAGTCACACTCTCTCTTCTTGCTTATTGCACATCCCACCTGTATGAGTCATTTGGTATTTCTTATATTGTTGGGTGGCATCTCTTGGGTTTAATTTTGGGCACATGTCTAATTTATCTCACCAGTTGGATTGTGATCTTCTTGTGGGCAGAGGCCACATATTCTACCTTGTTATATCCTCTTTGGCCACAGGGCAAAGCATGCGTTCAATTCATATGAAGTTGGCTGCAAGTGAACAGGACCTTTCATTACCCATTCTTGTTGTAACAGTCACAGCTCAGGCCTATTGCTCATATGAATGGAGAAAGTCTTGTCGATAACAATGCCGAAAGCATTTCAAGATGTCTGTGGTTGGTTAATATTTCACATGCATTTTGAACAACAAGGGTTTTGTTTTTATTTATTTACAAAACTCTTAATAGCATTTACGCATGGGTGAAGCGCTAGCCATTCTGGCCCATGAGCCTTTAAAGAGCATGCCATTTCTTGTTCTCATTTCTTTGGCCAATAGGTGTGGCACTGTGTGGTACACCATTCACTGATTTCAATTCTATGTGGCTGGTAAAAAAAAATAGAAGAAGAACTGGAATTCTGGAAGAGTTGTAGAATCTTTTGGAGCAAGCTTCTGTCTTCTTGGTGTTTGCGGTTGTCTAGAATGAGCCACACCTCTCTGACTTCTGTAACAAGACTTCTGGTGTTTCTGTACAGCCCACTTCTTTTTACAGCTCTGTTGGTCCCATTCATTTCTCACAGGTCTCTACTTGTCTACTTCTTGAACCATTTCTAGACCATGGCTTACAGTCTATGTGCTCTAGGAGTTTTTCATCAAATAGTGGAGTAGAGGATGGACTGTAAGAAGATTCTCCAAGGAATGTTTCTTCTTGGAGAGTTGTCTCATTGACAAATAAAAACATGGAAGTGTGGTGTGAAGTGTGGTCACATCAGAGAAAATTAATTCTCTCCTGGAGTCAGGAGGGTTCAAAGGGAGTTCACTATTAAACTTTGCCTTGTATAACTCTCATCACTTCCCTTACCTTATTCACACCTGCAAACATGCATGAATGCATGCACAGAGGTTCTTTCTCTGGGCTTCCAAATATCTTATGGAACTGTAAGTTAGAGATTTATCCTCTCAAATATAGAAATGAAAACCTCATTTTCTGGAAACATAGTATTTTTCTTAACTAAAAGATTTAGGAGAATAGAATTCTGGGATTTGGGTATTATGACCTTACTCAGTAACCTCTTCTACTTACAGATGAAGAAACTGAGGCCCAGAGAGACTCAATCAGCCACCTGAGGCCACACAGTGCTTTCCTGATAGAACTGGACTTAGACTTTCTAACTCCTGTGTCCTAGTTGGCTGCTCTTCCAAGAGAATGATGATAAATCCTGATAGTTCATGAATGTTCCTTTTCCTTCACAGGCTCAGCACCAACAGTCATGCTCTAAAGAAAATTATTGGTTGACTGCTGTTATATTTGGATGTCCTGACGCTGGGATTTGTTTTGAAATTGATTGGCATTGTTTCCCATAACACAATAGGCTAAGGTGGAGTTTATTCTGCTGTTATTCAAATTGCATACTTTTCTAAAATGTTTATTAGATGAAAAGCTTGGGAAACCAAATAGACTGGATATTCCCATGAAGTTTTAAAAACACAAAAGAATGTTTTCTAGGTGACAAGAAATGTAGTGATTATTAAGGATTGATCTTACAGATCCAAAGGGAACATTGAAAGTACCAGGAGAGCTTATAGAGAGATCACCAGCTTTCACAACGAATCAGTGCAATTCAGTTTGTTTCGTCAAGCATTGCCGACTGCTGAGCATGCACAGGCAGTGTGCTAGACAGAGGCTTTAGGTGAATATGATGGATTATAAGACCTGGTCCTTTCTTCCGGGCACGGACAACCTAATAGAGAAATGTGAAAGCATTTGAGCGACCTCCAGAATCATGCTCCTGGTTGAAGAAGAAAACTTCCTCTATAAGAGACAAACTATTTGGTCAAATGTATATGAAGAGCTGCATTCTTCTTAAATCAAGTCCTCATAAATCAAGTATAATTTTTTAATAATCTTTCTTGAATTATTTATCACATCTGTTGAATTCTTCTGATGGAATAACAAGTTCCAAGCATTTCCCATGGATAAATATAAGCACTAAACCTGTGAGATATCTGTCAAATAGGTGTCTCTTTACTGAATAGAGTATGCTTTTTGTTAGCCTCCATATTGCTTTCTCTAAGCTCCTGAGTGGGAGAAAGGAAGGAAGCCATAGAGGAAAGACCATGGTCACCTTGTTTTCTCCTTTGTAATTTTGTAGGTATTTTGCAGATATTGGTAGCATCCCTTCCACATGTTCCCTGTTGAAAAACCTTCTCTCAATGCTTCTCTTTGAAATACTTCAGCCTGTCCTTCATTTCTCCCCTTTTCACCGTCTTCCTTTTGCTCTATTTTCTCTGTTTGTTTTATGAGTTGTCTTGTGGAGCTCATTATGTCTTTCTGAGGTGGGAGAATGGGAATGATGCAAATTACCCTAGTTGTATTGCACCATGCTTTGACTCAGGAGTTGGATAAAGTGTTTATACATTTTTTTAAAGCAATCATACTGATGATGTGCCTGGAATTTTATGGGTCTTTTTAGCCCTGGCTACACATTGGGAAGATGTCTCCAGGGAATAGTCTATAGTCTTCTGCATTCCTTTCTTGTAACCAGTTGCTTGTGAGGACTCCAGTTGGGTTATGAATGTACTGGATGCCAAGTGTTTCTTTTTCTTGTTGTTAGGCTTCCAGCGTTCATGCAGAAATGCTTATATACTTTGGCTTATTTTCCATCTACTTCCCACACCTGTTGGTTGTCTGATTAGGTGTGCAAATAAATTGTCCCAATTTCCCCTTATATGAATGGATTTTCTCCAAATCTCTCTACTAAGACTCCTGAATACAAAGAGTACATTCTCCTCATTGCAATTCTATTCTGTTAGAGTGGAAGTCACCCCAGCATCTAATCTGGTGTTATTAATTACTTTCCTTTATAACTTAAGAAGTCTTTTAATGAACCAAAATTTAAATATTAAATGGGAGCTTATTACAATAGCATTAGTTTATGCATTCATTTAACTGTGTGTGCATGAGAGAGAGAGACTTCTTCCACTTGGCTCAATGATGGCACAGTCCAGAGTATGCGTGTGGTGGGAAAGGTGACTACTCTTCTTTAGTTGGTTACGGTTCCTTTGAACTTTTCACAGTATATATTTAGGTGATTTAAGGGTTTTTTAAAAAGTAATTTTGGCTTTATGAAATTCTCCTAGATGAACCAATCTCAGGACCTTAGAAGTGTAGCTACTTGGATTGTGCTAGGGATGAAGACTCACATCCTTTCTCATCGCTATTTCTTCTTTCTAATATATAGGTTTCAAGGAGCATGGTTTGTAAATCAGTGAAGTAGTTTAATTCCATTCTCTGTGCAAGGAAGGCCAGACTGGTAGATAGCTTTGACTTGCTCAAGGTCACACAGCTGGTTAGTAAAAGCTAGCAAAGGAATTTCTACTCCCTGTGACTCAGGTCACCATTGCTCTGGGAAGAGCATATGGGTTTCCCCCTCCTTTTTTGATTTAAAATCTCTACCACCTTGTAAATATTTATTGTCCATGATCTGGTGCCACTTCAGTTCAAGCTGAGATCGCATTTCCTATTGATCTGTTGCCAAAGATCTCCCCTTAAACTCTACTCACTTCTAGTGTTCAGGACATCACTCCCACCCACAGCTTTTCATCATCTCATGCGAGGCAGCTTAGATGGTTCTCTGCCAACCTCCTCTCTGGGCCCCGCTCATGATGTGAGCAATGATTTCAGAACGCCTTGCACATTCCAGTCTGCCTAGTGTCATGGCACGCGTTGACCATCACCTTGCCACTGCTAGATTTGGGGAGATATTAGCAAGGGACCTGGCCCTGGGTTAGGCACATCACAAAAATTATTAGTCAGCTCTTACAACAACTTCTGAGGTAGGTAGGTGCTGGTTTCTATTTTCCAGCTGAGGAAATGAGGTTCAGAGAGACCGCACAGCAAGCAGCAGGGCTGGAATCTGAGCCCAGTTTACTCTGACACGAAAGCCTGGGCTGTAGACCTCCAGGCTCCTTTAGAGCCAGGACTTCCTTACACCGTCAGTGGCCATGTTTATTGTCTAAGTAACTGTAACGATTAAGGGGAAGATGTGGGGCGGGCTGCTGCTTTATGAAGCAGCCTAACGTGATTTAAAATCCAGTTTATAAAGCAAAGGCTATGGATAAACTTGTTCATCAAATTCTGAAATATGAAGGCAAACAGGCAGTTTGGAAGCTTGAGGTAAGTTTAGGGCAAACAAGGAAATAATACTTCTCCTAGCACGTAATAAAGTTATGGAACTCATTACTCTGAGAGGCGGTACAGACAGGAAATGTAAATGGATTAAAAAAGAGTTTGGACAAATTTATGAATGACAGAGTCATAAAAGGCTTCTAACAGAAGCTGGAATATACGAGCTGTGACTATAAAGCAATGAAAATCTATTTTTTTTAACAAACACCAGGACTTGTATATCCAAATAAATATATTTTTCCTTCAAAGTCATTGCCTTGGGAGAAGACATGCTTATTCTAATGCTGCTTGCTTGCCCAGAACATATTTAGAACTCATAGAAATACAGAGGTTTAAGTTCACTCACCCCTCTCCTTTTACAGATGAGAAAGCTGAAACCTAAAGTAATTAAATCACTTGCCCAAGGTCACACAGAAGCACTTCTGGGGCTAGAATCCCAGTTGCTTGACTTTTGGTTTATTATGGCCCCTTTCATGGCTGCATGCGGTCTCCTGCTATAGATTTCTCCAGCCTCTGTGACTAATTCTTTAGAATATCCTAATGGTGGTAAATCTTTATCCTTTGTAAATGGGTTTCTGGAATAGTCAAAACTAACTTAGATTTAAGGTTGATGATTAAGATGTATGTTCAAGCTGTGGATTAATATTATTTGTTCTAAACCTGAGAAGTTTGTGGGGTTTGTTTTTTTTTTTTCCCTAAAAAAAGGGGCAATGAAACCATCATTTGCTACCTGGAAACTGGCTTCCTGCTGGCCACCTACAGCTGGCCCTGAGGAATGTGTAATGCACCGCCAATTCTAGGTCACTTTTCACAAGCTACATCCTTGAGCCAGACTGCTATAGCACCCCCTTTTCCACAACAGGTAATGAGAGCACAGCCAAGGGAAATTGATCTCTCAGGGGCGAAAGGAAGTGAGCAGGGAAGCAGCCCTATTGGGGCAGGAGGAGATGGCTTTGGAGTGTTCAGAATTCCTGGGAGGAATACTGTAGGAATCCCAGAGTCTTCTCTCAAACTGATCAAAGATATTCTGGACAATGAAGAAGGAGAGAGGAGATTTGACAAAGCAGGGTTAAAATCTGAGCATTGACCTCTGTTGTCATTGAAGAGATAAAAAAAGCAATTGCAGAGTTCAGGTGAAAAATAGGAGAGACTTTGCTGTGAACCCTCCACACTCATCAAGAGCCGACCAAAGACAGAGGTCGCTGGGGGCTCGCTGGTTTGTGTTCATTCATGCCCTGCCAATGAAATTCACTTTGATCACCAAACGTCCTTTTCACTTGGATTTATAAGAAAAATAAAGGGGCAGGGGAAGGGAAAGTAATGGAAGGAGGAGGCAGGCATAGAGAAACCCCAGAGTCCATGAAGCATGATAGACTTTTGCTTACAATTGGAAACGTTGCTTCTCGAAATGGATTCACGGCCTTGAACCAAAGCTAACAAAGAAAAGACAAACATGTCACTGAAAGTAACATGTTGACATGTGTTGATGTCTCAGCCAAAATTTATAACATAACCCAGAGGAGCATTTGAGATGCCTGGCCATGCCTCCTGGTTGATGGCATGTGATGGAATTCTGGTGGGAGATATCCCACAGGGGTCAAGGCCAGCAGGGAAAGCTGGAGACAGCAGCGCTGGGTCCTGAGATTATTAAAAAAATTAAACTTTGTGTTAGGATGCTTGAAGCAGACACAACACAAAACCTGGTTTGGATAGAAATGGAAAAGAATGGTTATCAGATTTGGTGAAATCTTTGGAAGAGAATCGGTAGGAACAGAAAAGATGTGTATCTCTATATGTTTGCATACATACATACCGAACATGGGGAGAGTAAGGCCATGACCACACAGTTCTTGTGTGTGGGTGTGCATGCACATGCATGGCCCGCTGCACACATGTGCACACACACGATCTCACACAACAGAATTATTATACATCCTTCTTGGCTAAGAAAAGGAGGGGGAGAAGTTGAACCTTAGCTATAGGCAAGGGGTTGCTAATAGCAGGAAACTGCTTATTGGGAAAACGTCTATAATTCCACTGAAGCCCACTTTGGCTTCATCCCAGCCCCATAGAGCCTTGCAGATTTAATACAGATACAGAGGTTAAAGGAAAAACAAAAACAGCTTCAGAATGCAATTTGGGAAGAGATCTTTTGGGGGACTCCCTCTGGGACCCTATAATGAGGTGACAACATTGTCTCAGCCTGTGAAGAGGCTGATACCCAGAGCAGAACTGCTTTTGGGGGGCACCGTTTTGTGGGGGAGGGCTTGACTTACTTGGAATATGGGGAAAATGTAGATATGACCGTTGAATATTTGTTGTCTTTATTTAGGAATAGAGCTATTTCCTAGCTTAAATCTTTTTTTTTTCTTTGTTTTCTGTTTATGTCCATCTCTGTCTGGCTGATCACTGGGCTGGATGAGAACTTCAAAGGGGGATTTCAACCAGTCAATTTCCACCCATTTCCGCCCAAACCTCTGGGTACTGTGTCTTAGCCTGGAATGTAATAGACCTCTTTAAATGGTGGTAAGCATCATTTCTTTAGAGAATACCCATTCATTTTCAAATTGGGGTATATTTTTCAAATTGATAAAAAAGTTTTTTGCAGACACTAAGAAATAAGAGAACACCAATGTTTGTTAAACTTGAAGAGGCAGAGAATATGCTAGAATCATTTGGTCCACAAGTAACCTCAGGGCTAGAAAAGGAGATACCTACCCATTCTGTTCAGTCTCCTGTGCGTTTATGAAATGGCCAAATGTGGCAGTAACTAACCACGGAAGTGTGTTGCCCTTTGACAAAATAAAATAAATTTCTCGCCACCTCCCCCTGCCCCCATTTCTAAAAAGTTGAGCAGAGAAAGTTAATTTCTGGTTCACTGTGGCCCTCTTTTCGGGTTTAATGGAAGGATCTGCTGCTTCGTGTGTTCAGGTTTCAAATGAAAATGTCAGTGAAGAGCAATGAAAATAAACGTTAGGGATTCAGCAGGAATCTCAGAGTTTCACAAGCCCGAGTGAAAACTCTGCGGCCTGAGAATGCCCTTGAAGGCCAGCTCAGGCCCTTCTCAGAGACTCTCCCTTCCACATCTTCTTGCTACCCTTGCTTTAAGTGTTTCTCCCACCTCCTGAACAACAGACTGTTATTTAAATAATTTAAAAGGAAATGGAAAACAGAAACTGGTATTATGGATCCATTTACCTTCTCCTTGTGTTATGCTAAAAAAAAAAGGCAACATCTGGCCCACTTTAAATCCATGTGGGTTTGAGAAAGATGACGCCTATCTGGAAAGCAAGCTTTTTCTTTTAGCATCTTTTCGACTTCACTTTTTCCTTCAGACATTCTTCAGACTAATTCCACACAATGAGCTACTGGGATATGAGCAGGGGCATGCCAGCATGAGGTGTTAGAGGACATGTGCAAGCTGATTCATGATCCTGGACACTTGAAGAGGATCCGAGTTCTGTCCTCGGTGTGGGGTTGGGGAGTGACCGAGTGGATGACCTCTGGGCTGTGCCGAGCAATCGCGGTGGTAGTGGCAGCAGGAGGAGGCAGAGTGAAAGGCCAGTG
>PVJI01000578.1:234196-245816 GCA_004026765.1 Micronycteris hirsuta
CATGAGGAAATCCCCCACCACCCTACTCTGTCCTGCCTGAGGTGTGAATCATGCCCTCTGCCAGCGTCTCCACGCTCTATATGCTCCCTGCCTCCTTGTCACTTAGTAGCTGTCTTGGTTAGCAGATCACTTGTCAAGGTATCTCAGTGCTTGGGTTCAAGTAATCCTTATTTCACTTATACTGCCACATAACTTTTAATACAGTATACTGTTATCATTGTTCTATTTGATTATTAGATACTGTTGTTAATCTCTTACTGTGTGCACAGAATTTATGCACTAAATATCACAGGTGTGTGTGTACAGGAAAAACACAGTACATGCAGGGTTTGGTGCTATCATGGTTTTGGCTGCCACGGAAGGTCTTGGAACACATTGCCCCTGGATTGGGGTGGGGGCAGCTACTATATTCTGCCTCTTAAACTTGATTACTCAAAAACTGAGCCCTGTGTTGGCACAGGGGGACTGGTCCTGATTTTCTCGATATCCAAAACACATGCAGCCACAGTCCTCCGCGAATTAGAAGATTGTGTTTGTGGAGTCCCTCCATCACTTCAAGCACCCTCTTTTCAAGAACCACCCCCTTTCTGGGCCATCGGCTAGTCATTTACTGTCCCCAGTTACATGAAGGGAGAGTGTAAGACGCTGACCAGCACTGCAGGAGTCCACCATGGAGAGGATCTGGGCTCACAAGGAGGAGCCAGCAAACAGTAGGGGCTTAAGGGCCACATTGTACAGGGGGCCCAGGAAAGCAGGGGGAGAAGCTGAGTTGGCTAAGAACCCCACATCGGCTTTGCTCAGCTGAACTGCCCCTTGGGCTCGGAACCACACTGCTCCGGGTCCGACCTCATACCCAGAACCAGGGTGTTGGGAGAATCATATGCTGTGGTTATTTTAAGTTCCCCATGGACAATGCAGCAGGAATGTCCTTCCTCCCCACAGCCTGCTTTCTTGTGAGGCCTGATCCTATGGGGGAAGAGACCTTTGATAAAGACATCCAAAAGAGACTTGGGGTGTGTGTGTGTGTGTGTGCGTGTGTGTGTAAACACTTACCAAGTTTCACTGAATGAGGAGGTCAACATGGGTGACAGAGAGCTTTGCTGGGTTTGTGGATGCCCCTTTGTGGGGATCACAGGGACCCACAGCCTCCTCAGCCACGCAGGGGTTTCAGAGTTCTCCCTGCAAACGGGGCTGGGCTGGGCAGGCTGGGGCTGGGCCATGGAAGAGCCGGGCAGCTGTATTCCACACTGACTGAGGCCATCATGTAGCAGCTGTTTTCTTATCCAGTAATCTCGATCACCTTCCTACATGCAAAAATAAACTCCTCCAACATCTTAAGGCTTGCAGTACATTCCCGGAGAGGAAGACGCTTTTTAAATTTTTTAATTTTATTTTTCACTTCATAGCTTGTCTTTCTAAGTTGCTCGCAAGGGAGTCCTTAGTGAGCTTGTGGAACGTCTCCCCAGGGAGAAGCAGAGGCTGCCTGGGCTGATGTTAGGTGCCCAAGCCCCCACTCCTCGCAATGGGCTGGGTCCCAGGCCCCAATGTGTGCAGCCGCGCTACACATGCGGCATTTGAGCCAACACACACAATTATACTATCCCTTAATTAGAACCCTCTCTTTATACTGGGAAAGCCTCAGCTGCTTGTCAACGAAAACATATTTGTACCATGGACTTAAAAATACACACACATAAATTGCCAATTATTCCCCATTCATAGACGCTGGCAAGACACAGTCGAGAGCTGTTTGCTTTCCCTTAGGCCAAATTAAGACTTGCCTTTCATGGCAACTTATTTGCAGGAGTAATTTTCCACATCATTTAATTAGACTAATTGATTCAGCAGTTTTATCAAGCAGTAACGCAGGCTGGGTGCTTGGGGCCAATTACTCTGTGCTCTTTGGACTCACTTTGAGCAAAGATCTGATTAACTTTACTGCTTTCAAACTCAGGTCAGACCGGACCTGGTGTGTCTGCCTTTATGGCACATGTAAGCACATGTGGGGAGCCACTAATTTATTAAGTGCTTTGAAGAGACCTGGGTGCTTAATCCAGGCGGGTGAGTCTGTCCAAGGAACAATTAGGCCACTGAAGCATGAAAGCGAGTCGTGACGACCAGTTCCAGGGACACAGTGAATTGAGCAGTCTCCAGTGCAATGGAGTGTCATTCTCAGCTGCAAGCTTGCATTTTGCAGGAGCCACACTGTGTACACGGCCATGTTCTAGTTCACCCAGTGGACGGGTTGTTGTGAATGATTTTTAGGAAAAACAACTGAGGGGCCCGGCTGGTGTAGCTCAGTGGATTGAGCGCGGGCTGGGAACCAGAGGGTCCCAGTTCGATTCCCAGTCGGGGCACATGCCTGGGTTGCAGGCCAGGTCCCCAGTGAGGGCCATGTGAGAGACAACAGTACATTGCTCTTTCTCTCTCCCTTCTCCTCTCTCTGAAAATAGATAAATAAAATCTTTAAAAAAAAAAAAAAAAGAAAAACAACTGAGGGGTAGGTACTTAGATCTTGCTAAATTGCAAACGGGTTTATACTCTGTTTTCCATCTTCTCCGTCTTCCTCCTTTTCTGGTAAATGTGTGTTTCGTGAGATGCTGGGTATAGAGGAGTAGCTACATAATGAAAAGGAACTACTTAGAAGCCAGTGTTCCTAGGGGCCGCGCTATGGCCAAGCACTGGTCCTTGACTCTTTCCATGTGCTCCTTTATTTAATCCTGATTACAGCCTTAGGCATCGGTGCATACTTATGAGGAGGCATGAGAGGCGAAGGGGCCTGCCCCAAGCTCTGCAGCCGCCAGGACTCAAGCTCTCTGCTCCCCATCGCCATTCTAGAAAACACTTGTAGGTGCAGAAAAATAGTGTTTAGAAGCTATGCAGGCAGACCATGCGTTCTACTTTTGTAATGATACATACATGTCCTCCTGTGAAATTAGTGAGGAAGACGAGACTGTGTCAATGTTGGTGTAAAACAGAAGTCGGCAAAATTTTCCTCTAAAGAGCCAGATAGTAAATATTTTAGGTTTTGTGGGCCACATATGGTCTGTGTTGCAACTACTCAACTCTCTCTGCCTTGTAGCACAAAAGCAGCCACAGACAACGTGTAAACAAGTGAGTGTGGCTGTGTTCCAATAAAACTTTACTCACAAAATCAGGTGGCTGGCCAGATTTGGCCCCTCAGGCCATAGTTTGCCAACCTGTTGTCTGAAAAATGGCATTGCATGTGCTTAAGTGTTAAGCCATTGGAAAATGTTCTGAAATCTCAGAAACAAATCAAAACCTATATCCCTTCTAGTTTCTTTTTTTTTCCTATTTTCTGTAAATATGAATGAATCCATGTTTTCATGTGGAGACTGATTTCTTGAGGCTCATTCTCTCCTTGTTTTCTTACAGGTGACAATTTAGTGAGTTGCATAAACTGGCCTTGAACTTGCTGTTTTCCCAACCTACAAGCAAGAGTGGTCAGGCCACCCAGGTGAATAGTGAGTGGTGGGTGAAGGGCAAAGCCCCCCTCCATAAACACTGTGACCGTTTACTGGGCTTTGGAGGCAACTAGGCCTCAGGGAAATTCCGAGAGCCTGGGGCGGCAGCGACACACCTCAGTGAGGCATCCCTGTTGTCACTGTCCAATGGCGAACGTGCCTGCATCCTGTACACCATCAAGAACACCTCTGTAATAACTTTTCTGTCCTAAGTTTGAGTTCGCAAGGAGACTCTCTAAAGCTGAGTTAAATACTCTGAGGCTTTATGTCTGTGATTCAGGCGCCGCCAGCCACCCAGAGAGGAGCAACGCCTCAGAGCCACTCCCAGGGCACGAGATGGGAGGGAGGCGCTCTCCTCCCAGAGAAATTGACTGGACAAAGCCAGGGCTTTAATTAAAATAATACAGTCTTAAGAAGAAAGAAAGATAAAGCAACTTGACCATTCATAAGTGCAAGAAGCAACAACAAAATATAATACCTAGCCCTGGCTGGCTGGCTCAGTTGGTTGGAGCACTGCTCCATGCACGAACAGGTTGCAGGTTTGATTCCTGGTCAGGGCTCATATCTAGGTTGTGGGTTTGGTCCCCAGTCAGGACACATACAGGAGGCGCTGGTCAATGTTTTTCTCTCTGTCTCTCCCTTCCTCTCTCTAAAATAAATCAACATATCCTCAGGTGAGGATTAAATACACACACACACATATATACATACAAACAAATATATACATGTACATATATACATATATAATGTGTATGTATGTATATATGTATATTATCTATGACAACTTAAATAAAAAATGCAGCTTCAAAAGTATGAAAGGGGGATGGGGAGGAGAGGATATATTTTTTCTTTGTATATCTTTTCATTTTATTATATAAATCATATCCCGTCTTTGTAGAAAAGCATCACCCAAACTCATAAAACAAAATAATAAATAGTAAATAATAAAATCATTGTCTTACCCTCTAAAATAAGAACAGAAAATGTCCTCTGACAGTCTTCAGTTTTTATTTTTGTTATTGTCTCTGGAGTCAGAGGTGCCTCCCAGAGCAGAGCCGGAGGCTCGGGGCTACATCGCCGGGGCTGTAAGAAGAACGGCACACTGATAGTGGACGGGGGAGAGGTGGTCAGCCCAACCTGATGTGTGCGCCCCTGCTGGCTTCAGACAGGCATGTGGAAGTGGCTTCAGATGCCTGAGAAAGGCTTGATTTGGAGACGAACTGCAAGTCCCTGAGAAGGAGGGTATCAGGGAGCCGGTTGGTTTTTGCAGGTGCTACGAGGTGCCCCCCTTCTGAGATGATGTTCTGAGATTGTCCTTAGTTATTATGTGGCTGTAGTCTCGCTCCTGTCTTTGGCCTGCTTCTTGCCCCTTACGCTCTTTCTTCTTCTCTTCTGTATTCCTTCTTCCCACCACTTCAACACACTCCCTTTCCCCGCTCTGTTTTACCCTGTAGCCCAGGGTATCTACCATGAGGGAGGAAGACTGCAATTTCTGTTTAAGTTCCTGACAAAGAGTTGCCAACCAAACCCTGTATGGTTGAAGTTCTGAACAGAAATTTGAGAATCACCAATGTTGCAAAGGAGAGACTTTCATTAGAAATAAAACATGCTGCTTTGGTGTAGGTATGTTTTGGGTGATTATAGGAAGTGCATCGTCCCAAGTCCAAGTTCTCAATGCTTACCATAGGCAACTTGATCAACAAGATTATAAAAGTGTCTCTCAGGAAATGATTGAACATTTTCCCATTGATAGGAAAAAAGGTTCCAGCTTCATGTGTAAAAATTAACTACATTTTTCAACAACATATTGGAGCTTATTAAACTTTAGTTCATTCAACAGGTATTTATTAGGTCCCTCCTTTTTTACAAACATTATGTTAGACTCAAAAATGTAAAAGTATATATGAGATACATTTCCTTCCCTCAAGGAGGTTCTCAACTAATTTTTGTTCTACTACATTATAAATGTACCTGGTACACCTGTCCAGTCATTCTTCCTTTTCGGAAGTTCCTCTGGATGGGGTGAGTACGCATCCTGGTTTGTTCAGGGCAATCCCAACTTATCCTATCGTTTCTGGGTATTATTGGGAACTCCACATTTTGCTTTCCAATATGCCTTAGTTTGGTTGATAATGATACAGTAATCCCAACCATAGGCCCTGATATATGAGAATGCCTAGGAAGACATGTTTTTACCTGGTGACCTGCTCTTTTGTTCACATCTGGTTGAACCTGTAATGAACACCTGTCCAAAGAAGAGCCAATCAGATTCCATGTCTTGAAAATTTGCACTAAGACCCGTAGGTGGAGCCGCATCAAATTGACTGAGCAATGGAGTTGAGGTCAGGAGGAGTGGTAGCCAGATCTGTTACCGTAACAACCCAAAGCCATATTTGCAAGCTATTCTTTTGGTGGAAAAGGAACCAAGAGCCTTAGAAAGAAGCCATGTAGTGGTGGTGGCATGTGTGAGGGATGTGAGATTCTATTTTTATTCATTAAGGAGTCAAACACCACCAGTGAGCTTGCAAGGAAGCATGGCTTCTGCTCTCCTCTGGCCCTTTTCCCAGTGAATACCAGGGGGCATCTGGCAGTGGAATGAGACTCCCTGCTTGAGTAAGTGCCATGGGTGCCTCAAACCAGCCCCCCCTTTCTTTCCCAGGGCTACTCTGCTCTCTGAAGTCAATGGAGGGAGACCACAAGAGAATCACTCATAACTTTACATGTAGACCCTTGAAAGTAAGTCCAGCAATTAGAAGTTGGACATTTGATTCCCTGGTTATGACATTAAGTCAGCAAGCTTGAGAACCTGTACAAGTGCTTCCAGAGAGGCAGAAAGAACTCTTTGGAGGTGGCACAGTGTGCAGACAGAGATAAAGACTTCCCTGTATGGTTCCTGAGAGCATGGAAGGTAGAGCCTGCACACACCATGGACCCCAGATTCGGGATTAGGAAGGGTAATTGGGATTTGTGCCGAGAGCCCTGCCAGAGGCCACAGAAATTTTGGAACATCAGAAGAAGTGGATGGATCTATTGGCTACAGGACAGGTAAAAGAGGTGGCCTGTGCCTCAGGAAGTGTCTCTAAATTGAGCCCTTTATCAGGGTTCCTGGATAATGAGCCAAGTCAGCAGTTATGACCAACCAAGGTAAAGCCTGGCAACGTCTGAACGCTCTCTGTGAGTGGCCATGTAAGAAGATACGTACCTTCTGTCCATCTGCTCTGCACCACAGCACGAGAGTGGAGATGAGAAAGGAGGCGTGTGAGAGCAGACTGTACCTCACTAAACCCTGGCCAAGCCAGGTGCGCTCGCAGTGTAGCCCACCCTGAGGTTGGGAAGGTGGAAAGAGAAGAGTTTCCCTTGAATATGGAACTGAAGGTGTATGATTGATAGCACTGACTCTTACAGAATGAAATTGAGAGTGCATTGATAATAAATGTGATAGGAAACCTATGTTGTCATTTCAGTTTTGGTTAAGAGTGCTGCATTCTTGGAATAAGGGCAGTTCAGCAGAGCCTTGTTGGTGACAGACACTGGATAAAGGAAACTCTTCCATGTTTGTTTCCCAATGAGTTGAGAGTCCTCATTAAACCAGTTAGTGGACAGAAACTGTTAGAGCCTCTCTCAAGTTCAGCAGCTATATTCCCTGGAAAACCTTGGTAGCCCAGCATGATCAGTACCCCAGCATGATCTGTACCCCAGCATGATCAGATACCCCAGCATGATCAGTTCCCCAGCATGATCAGTACTCCAGCATGTTCAGTTCCCCAACATGATCAGATACCCCAGCATGATCAAGTACCCCAGCATGATCAGTACCCCAGCATGATCAGTTTCCCAATATGATCAGATACCCCAACATGATCAGTACCCCAGCATGATCAGATACCCCAACATGATCAGTACCCCAGCATGATCAGGTACCCCAGCATGATCAGTACCCCAACATGATCAGATACCCCAGAATGATGAGGTACCCCAGCATGATCAGTACCCCAGCACGATTCATACCCCAGCATGATGAGTACCCCAGCATACTCAGCTGCCACCATGTAGATTCAGTTTTCCCTGATACTGGAAGTCAGTTACGGCTGTCCAAGTCCAATGGAAAGGAATCAAAGAAACCTCTAATGTGAGTAAATCAGATATCCAACTTTATTAACATATTGAACATATTGCAGTTACCACCCTTGAAAGTATGTCATGGTTTATGTACCAAAACTCTGTTGGACTCTGAGCCGAAGACATACCATCAGGTTTTATACAAAGTCTTAAATTCAGCTGGTCCACTTAAAAATGACAACTGAGTTCAGCCATCAAGTATTGGTACAAATAGTGCCATATCAGTCACCCTCTTCCTTGCCATAACAGTGAAGAAACAGTGCAAGGCCGCGTGGAGGAGGGATTTGGGTATTTGGATTTGTGCAGGAGACACTCAGTACTGGGCGGAGGCGGGCAAGAGGCTTCACCTAGAACCCGCTCAGGAAAAACTGGAGATGAGCCAAAGGTGGCTGCTTGATTATGATTCCCCAGGCCTTTCAACACTTTCTGCAATTCATTTCCTTAGTATTTCCTTGATTGTAATAACCCTCTTTTTACTTGATTCTGGGCTGAAGAATGCCAATAGTTGCATTAAGATAAAAGAAAATAATTGTCATTGTAATTGTGAGGACAGGATATGGAAGCAACCTAAAATGAAGTTTTAGGATTTTTTTTCTGCTTTTGTGAAGATTTTAAACACTCATTTATATAAGAGATGCATTATTAACACGGGCAATATTGTTTCCAAGGAGACAAAAATTGGTTGGGGAAGATTAGCTATTACAATGGTTTATGGCCCTCTGAAGCTCAACTTACTTCTCAACATGAACAGTGTACAATGTATCTGTGGTATCCAAATTTCATAAGGGCAGGGAGATAATTTGGAAACAAATATTTAAAAAGTTTCCTTAGGGGAGAATATAATGAAAAATGTTTGAGAAATAATGATCTAGGAAGGAGAAAAGGGCAGAAACTGGAGTCCTTTCCATTTAAAATGCTGGACAATGTTTTCTATTTTTACTAGACATAAATAAATTCCTCTCTGGATGACTCATGTGAGACAATCAGATTTATAGATGGCCTCTGCTTGTAGGCTGATATTTGCCTCATTTCTGGCTTTCCTCAGGGTCTTAGGCACAGAGGGAGTTCCTCCAGTCACCAGATCTTGTGCCCCCCCTTTTTTTCAGGACATCTTAAATGTCATACAAAGTTTGGGCTAGAAAAAATAATTTCTAGGTTTCATCTCTCTGAAATGCATTATCCTAGCCTATGAGCTATGTTCAAGGTCTATGGGTACTTTTATGACTTAGCACTAGATTAATGTGCCAAAGTCTGGAACTTGTTGAGATCAATTTATTCCATACAAATAAAAATGTACAATGAATTCTTAGAATGTTGCAAAGCAAAATACACTGCTGCAAGTAAAAATGCATGAGTACTATGTTCCAACAATACCTGGATGCATTCTTCCATTATATTTTGCATGTTTATGGGCAAAGTTAATGAGAAGTCATCAGCCACACGTTCTCAAGTAGGCAACTGACGCTGGTAGCTCACTGGGGCCTGCAGGTAGCAAGCTCGGCGTGGTGTACACATTTCCTCACTTCTCTTTCCCTTAGCCTGATGTAGCCACAGTGCTCTCTTTGGCATGCTGGCTACCCTGTGATACTTGCCAGCACCATGGTCTGGTGATCTTTGCCTGGATTGGTGTCCATTTCAACCAGCCTTGGCAACCTCTCTAGCAGGTGAGGGAGTGTGATGGAGCTCAGAGAAAAGATGGTTTGGGTGAGGCTCAAAGATACTACAACCAATTTTTATTAATAATTCTTGTTATTTGTAGCTTCCAGGGATGCAAAGCCACTTCAATATTCAGATATTAACCAATGTGTTTTACCATATAAATAGGTTAAAGAAAAAAATCGTATGATCATATCAACTGGTTCAGAAAGAGCACTTGACAAAATTCAATATCCATTTATGATAAAAGTGCTCAGAAATGGAGAAATAGAGAAAACTTCCTCAAATTAATAAAGATAATCTTCAAAAAAAACTATAGTTGACATTATACTTAATGGTTAAAGAATGACTGTGTTCCCCATTGACAATAAGGCAAGAATGTCCATTCTTACCACTCTTATTCTGCATGGTGTTTGAAGCGCAAGCCAGTGCAATAAGGCAAGAAAATAAAGTTAAAGCTTGTAGATTGGAAAGGAAATAATAAAATTCTCCTTATTTTCTGATGACATGATTGTCTAACCATAACTACATAGACAACAAAATAAAAAATATAATATCATTTATAATCATGTTAACTAAGTGAAATACTTTGTTGTAAACCTAACAAAATGTGTTCAGGACTTGCATGCTGACAACTACAAAATACGAATTAAAGAAGTCAAAGATGATTGAAATAAATGGGAAAAAAACACATTCATACATTAGACAACTACATAATACACGTGTCAATTCTTTCAAAATTGATATGCAGGTTTAATTCAACCCCTATCAAAATTATAGGAAAGTGTTTTGTAGATCCAGATAAGATTATTCTAAAATTTATATGGAATCACTTGGAGTCACTTCTCTGCCTGTTGGCTAAGATTAAGTGTAAAATTTATATTGAAAGGCAAGAATAGCTAAAGCACTTTTCAAAAATAAAAAGGGAGAAATCAGTATACTTGATTTAAAGATTTATCTTATAGTTTTAGTTTTTCAGACTGTATATTATTGGTGGAATGATAGACACACACGTCAATGGAACATAATAATGAAACCAGAAAGAGACCCACACAAATATGTTCATCTGATATTAGACAAAAGTGATTCAATAGAGGAGGAATAATTTTTAAATAAATGGTGCTGGAACAACTGGACATCCATAGCCTCAAACTAAACCTTACACCTCACACACACAAAAAAAATATCACAAATGAATAGTGCAATTAATTGTAAAACATAAAATTACAAACTTTTAGGAAAAGACATAGAGGTAAACCTGCAGGATCAGGACTGTAGTTTTTTTCAAATTGTTCTCACCGGGGGAGACTGGGTAAAGGGTATGAGGGATGTCCTGTATTATTTACTACAACTGTTTGTGAACCTACAATTATCTCAAAATACATTGTTTAATTTTTGTAAAATGCAAACGTATGGTGAAAAGTAAATGTTTCATCTATCATTGTTTCTTAGTTGTCCACTTCCTCCCTCCAGAGACAGTTTCCTTTATCTGTCCAGCATAGTCTATGAATATACAAGCTCAAATAAGAATATATATGGTATTTCACCATGATTTTGCATTAATCTTATTATGAATTAAATATTTTTTCATATAAGAGTGATTATAGTCTTTTTCTTGTGAACCGTTTTTTATCTTTAGCCTATTTTCCTATTTGAATCAAGTTTTTAAAAATTTTTGATAATAATTTGTAAGGATTTCATTGTATTGGTTTGGTCAAATTTTTTTTTTGGTATTTTCCCTTAAGATGGCTCTAGTAGCATTGTTTCGAACTTCATTCAAAAATATTTTGTTAGATTGTATCATGACAGTTGTCATATCAGCATGCTTTTATTTTAACATTTTTGATGTTTTTATTTTAATATAATGTTATATTAAAATATTATGTAACATTAAAATGTTATATAACATCAAAATTGATGAATTTTTATATAGCCATTTTAATATTAAAGATGGAAGAAAATAAGCAACATTTTCAGCATATTATGCTTCATTATTTAAGAAAGGTAAAAACACAACTGAAATGCAAAAACAGATTTGTGCAGTGTATGGAGAAGGTGCTGTGACTGATTGAACATGTCAAAAGTGGTTTGCGAAGTTTCGTGCTGGAGATTTCTCACTGGATGATGCTCCACGGTTGGGAAGACCTGTTGAAGTTGATAGCTATAAAAATGAGACATTAATTGAGAACAAGCAATGTTATACCAATTTTGGTATATACAGGAGATAGCCAACATACTCAAAATATCCAAATCAATAAAGTTACTGGTGAAAATGAAAAAAGTCTTTTATTTTATGCAAAAATCCTTACAGAATATTTGGCCAACCCAATATATTGAGGAAATTGGCTTTTGATGATATG